>RCUC01161567.1:0-78804 GCA_003697995.1 Taxidea taxus jeffersonii | reverse complement strand
CACACACACGAATACTGTTTGGGGATCCTTAAATAGTTTTAAGATCAAACTATAATTTTATTTTTACTTAACTTTAAAAGTTCTAATTCTTTTGTTGATTTAGCAATGATCTTGTACTTTTTTTTAAAAAGATGTCTTCGATTCTAAGAGGTTTTGTAATAATAAGGTAAATTCTATTTCAGAAGGGGAAAATATTTTATACTGGAATTGAGGAAGTAAGTATACATAAGGTGGATAGAGATAGCCACGTTTCCTACTCTAGGAAAGGGAAAGCCACAAGCTAGAATGAGCTGTGTGGAACTGGACTCAAGGTAGAGACATCAGTATGAAGTCATGTTTAACCATATAAATGAATGAGTACAGAAATAGAGATACATGTGTAAACATTTCCTAGTTCAGTCTGCTCCGAGGGCCAAGAACCAGTGATAGCATAGTAGTAGTGAGCACACCAAGTACCTAGATCATGGTATTCTTTGACAAAAAGAATCAGGGCTCCTTGGAGAAATGACCAATTCTAAGGATGAAGAAGGTAAGTTTTACAGTGCCAGAAATTAAGAAAGTCTTCAAAAGTGGGGGGCACGTCAAAGGGACTCAGGAGCCAACCTGAAAGAGATCTTAATAGCCAGAGCTGAGCAACAAAATAAATACTCTAGTGTCACATCATAATTCCACTTATAAAATAAGTATGCATGAATACATGGTGATATAACTACATGATTGAATAAGTAAATGAGTGGAGAGGAGACAGATCTTCCTTATAGGACCAGTTAAAGAATTTGTACAGGTACTTCCCCCTCTAGGACACAGAGCTTAATCACCTCCTCTGATCCTGCATTTGCACTTAGTGACTTGGTTCCAGAGAGTAGAACATGAAAAGGGGAGGAAGTAACTTTACTTTGAGGAAACATGACAAACTCTACCTTGGCCAGGTGCAAGGTTACATCATCAATGATTAGTCATGTTGATGTATCTTTCATGTGATGTGGTGAGAATGGTTATTTCACCTCTGTGGTCTTCTCTCCAAACACCAGTATTCCCAGACTAACCACGAAGAAAGCATTTGCCAAACTCACTTGAGAAACTTTATACAAAATACTTAACCTCAAAACTGTAAAGGATGGGATGCCTGGGTGGTTCAGTTGGTTAAGCAGCTGCCTTCGGCTCAGGTCATGACCCTAGCGTCCTGGGATCGAGTCCCACATCGGGATCCTTGCTCAGCAGTGAGCCTGCTTCTCCCTCTGCCTCTGCCTGCCACTCTCTGCCTGTGCTCGCTCTTGGGCTCTCTCTGTCTGACAAATAAATAAATAAATAAAATCTTTAAAAAAAACAAAAAAACAAACAAACTGTAAATCATTTATAAAACAAGGAAATTCTGAAAAATGGTCACAGACCAAATGAGATGAAGGAGACATGATAAATAAACAATCTGGCATGATAATAGGATCCTAGAACAGAAAAAGGACATTAGCAGGAAAAAAAAACTATTGAAATCCAAAGAAAGTATAGACTTTTGTTAATAGTGACAGATAAATGTTGGCTTCTTAGTTGTGACAAATGGTAATGTAAGATTTTAACAATAGACGAAACTGGATGAAGGGCATCTGGGGAATGCTCTATATTATTATTATAACTTTTCTATAAAGCTAAAACTATCCTAAAACAGAAGAGATTCTTTGTACATATATATTTTTTTAAAAAACTAAACCTGTATAATCTCAATCTGACATTTTACCTCACAGAGAGATAAAAATTATATCATCTGCCTGTAAATTCCACAAACTAAATCCATGATGTCTCGAATAGGCATTCAGGTGAATTGAGCAACAATTATAGATACCATGAAGAAAATGAGGGGAGAAAAGAAGTTGTGCATATAATTCTTCTACAATTAAATTACTATTAATTTTTTTAAAAAAGAAAAATTCTAACTTATAAAATTTATTGCATGGAGCCAAGTTTAGAATCTTTCAGAGACACTGATCAGCAGATGTGGAGGATTCAAAGGATACAGTAATTCATTATAAAGTAATATTTTAGAATTTCAAGGTCATTCAACCCCCCCACAAATATATATATATATATATATATAATTTGATTTCTATAATATATAGAAATCAAATAGTGCTTTTAGTACCCCAAGATAAGTTGCACTATTAAATCTGCTATTAAAGAGATTGGATTATTTCCCAATTCCTCAATATCTTCATTCATTGTGTTCTTTTTATATCCTGTATAACTGCCATGATTTAGCTAGGATATCTTCCTAGAAGAGTCCTTGAACAATTTTTGCAATGTAAGTGTTTTCTGGAAAAGAACTCTTAAAATAAGTTTAATAAGATTTATTATGTTTCTTCTAAAATTTCTGGGTAAGAATACATTAGAATGAAAAGAATTTAAAACAGAGCATTCTAAGCCTTTGGAAGGTGGCTGATCCAATTTAAGACCAATTAGATTCATATTTCAAAATGACACAGGAAGAACTTCGCTGAGGTCAAAGTCATGGGGAAGTTTTATTTTTTTGTAGAAGTCTGTTTCTACCATTTGTGGGTTTGAAAGGCAAATTGTGTAGTCAACAGGTTTTAGAGTCAGAGGTAGGATTAAATCTTCATGCACCATCTATGTGAACTTTTGGCAAATAAGCTTTTTTAAAAATTTCTGATTTTTCATGGAAAATGAGAAGGTAAGAGGGCCTGGGTGGTTTAGTGTAGTGTAGTCAGTTAAACATCTGACTCTTCATTTCAGCTCAGGTGGTGAGATAGAGACCTGTGTCAAGCTCCATGCTCTGTGCAGAGTCTGCTTAATTCTCTCTCTCTCCCTCTGACCCTAACTCCCAGCTCTAGCTCTCTCTGTCAAAGAAATTCTTAGAAATAAAATAAAGTAAAATGGGAAAATAATGGTAATTGCATACCAGGCTAATGAATGAATCAAAGGAAATAATGTGTCAGCACAATGCTTAGCACATGATGAACAATTCTAAATATAAAGCCTCTAATTACTAAATATCTATGATTCCTTTTCCCTAAACTCCAACACTTAGCCCAGTCTTATAATTTCATTGTTTTGCATATTAGTACTTGGAGTTATATGCTGGTACACACCATCATTCATTGTCTAAGGGGGAACAGATGAAAATGTAAACTCTAAATAACTTACCTATGGCATACAGCAAAGCTGTATCTGTACCCTGAGGGTACCCATTAAAGTGTAGGGGCTTCCCTAGGAGTTGGCCCCTGGGGGTTTTAGTGCTCAGGTCAGTCCCTTCTCAGCCTTTAGAAATTAGTCAATTATGACCTAAGTGTTCCTCAAGTTATGGCTCTAGCTGGCAAACTGATCTCAGCTGTTGTTTTTTATATTCACCTGTCTCTCCCAGTGTTTAACAGCAGCATTTTGCTCTGTGACCTCAGTTCCTGGATGGGACTAAGAAGAGTTGTTGGCTTTCAGATTGTGCGGTGGTGACTCCCAGCTCTTTACGTGTCAGAACTAAAACTGTAAGTCCTGATATTTTTTATTAGTTATTTTGCAATGCGGCTGTCCTGACAACATTACCACTGTCCATTCACAGTATAAATGTATATGCATGCAGCTTGTTCTTACAAATTCTTGAGATTGCTTTCTCGCTCTATGTCCAAGATAAGTGTTCTTTTTCAAGCTTCTCCAAGAAAGGGACAGGCAGGGCTACATAGGGAGAGATAGATGGGGGGCTCGTGATCAGGCTCACAGAAACCTCCAAAATGTGGAGGTGTGAGGAAACCAAAGAAAACACCCGACAACCCAGCCCTAGATGTCTGAGGTGGGAGTCTTATTTATGATGATCTCCTGTGGTCAACAGAAAATAAACAGACCCTAAAAAGAAGTAAGCCATTAAAAATGTCATTATTAGCCCTGCTTACACAAAGGTGCTGTCAGTAGTGAAGTAAAAAAGATTTAGGTTGCCAAGTTAGCCTTCTATAAAGACCAACTCAAAAAGCCCTCAGAGGCAACCCTGTCAGGATCCCTGTCCCTCCTGAGGGCTCTTTTCTCTGTATCCTTCCTTAGTAAAAGTCTATCGCTTTACTCACTCTCCTTTGCTCGGGAAATTCGTTCCTCTACTCAAAAAAGAGACAAGAATCTAGCTCTCCAGCTTCAAATCTTTCTTGGTCTTAATGTATTTTCAAGTTCCTTCTGTCTTCCTGAATGTGTTTTGACTTTTTACAATCAAGGTTATATTTAGAGTTTCGAGTCCCACATCGGGCTCCTTACTCGGCGGGGAGCCTGCTTCTCCCTCTGCTCTGCCTGCCACTCTGTCTGCCTGTGCTGGCTCTCTCTCTAACAAATTTTAAAAAAAAAAAAAAATCTTAGAGTTTCAATTCCGTGGCTTAAGCTGTTAGGACATGTCTTTGTCCTTTAAAAGGAACCAAGATAAGCAAAAAGCCCTTAAGCACGTTCTGGTTTCTGGACCCTCGTTCCTCTTGGCCTCTCACACTGTTGGAAGTTCTGACAGGAATTTAAAGGCGCCATTACTTTTTTTTTTTTTAATTTTATTTTTTATTTTATTTTTTTTATTTAAGCTTTATTTAAACATATAATGTAACCCCACCACCCTCTCCCAACCCCTCTTCCCCCCACCCCCCTCAGTTTGTTTTATGACATTAAGAGTCTCTTTTGGTTTGTCTCCTTCCCGATCCCATCTTGTTTCATTTTTAATTTTCCTACCGCCATTACTTTTAATACAGAACATCCATGAAATTTGGGGGAGGGGCGTGTTTTCTTTTTCTTTTTTTTTAAAAAAGATTTTATTTATTTATTTGACAGACAGAGATCACAAGTAGAAAGAGAGGCAGGCAGAGAGAGAGAGGAGGAAGCAGGCTCCCCCTGAGCAGAGAGCCTGATACGGAGCTCGATCCCAGGACTCTGGGATCATGACCCGAGCTGAAGGCAGAGGCTTTAACTGACTAAGCCACCCAGGCGCCCCCTTTTTCTTTTTTTTTTAAGATTTTATTTATTTATTTGACAGACAGAGATCACAAGTAGGCAGAAAGGCAGACAGAGAGAGAGAGGAGGAAGCAGCTCCCCGCTGAGCAGAGAGCCCAATGTGGGGCTCAATCCCAGGACCCTGAGATCATGACCCAAGCCGAAGGCAGAGGCTTTAACCCACTGAGCCACTCAGGCATCCCTCAGTTTTTTATCCGTTGACTTGTTCTGGACATCTATCTACTCTGAAACTGCTTCACAACTATATTGTGGAAAGTTCAAATCCCAAAATAAGCAATCTTTGAATTACTGAGATGTTGTAGCTATTATTCATCAACAGAAGGAGTTATTCACCCTGTATGTACCCGGTTCATAGAGGACAATGAACAAGATATCATTAATTAAATTACATTTCCCCTAAGGTATTTCTGTCTGAAAAATGAGTAGAGGAAAAAAGTTTTCCCTTCTTCCATTCTACATTCTTTGGCTGGTCTAATGATTAACATAAGATACACTAATAAGAGAAAAATAGGATTCAAGAATGAGGGGCACCTGGGTGGCTTAGTCGGTTAAGCATCTGCCTTCGACTCCGGTCATGATCCCAGGGTCCTGGGATCGAGCCCCATTCATCAGGTTCCCTGCTCCGTGGAAGCCTGCTTCTTCCTCTCCCACTCCCCTTGCTTGTGTTCCCTCTCTTGCTGTGTGTCTCTCTGTCAAATAAATAAATAAAACCTTAAAAAAAAAAGAATGAGTCTGAAGAAAGTGATCAAAGCAGGAAGATTTTATACCTTTTGGAAAAACAGACAATAAGTTTGTGAAGGATTGGTGAGATGAAGAGGTTTGGGCTTGGATTCTTGGCCCTAAATTCCCTATTTCTAGTGATAACAATGCCTTCTACCCTCCTAGTACATGGAGGGTACCTTTCATATGGAAGATTTATTTCTTGCCTCCAGGGGTCAAAGGGGAGAGTCGGAGTGTCCTTGGACTTGCTGAAATGGCATATTTTGGGGGTGATGAGAGAAAAGTAACCTCCTTTCAACAGAAAGAGACATTTAAAAACTCTTGAAAAACAAAGGATTAGAGGAGCATGTATAGAGTGATAAGAAAACAGTGAAGAAAGGATGCCTAGATATGCCTTACTGAGGTGAATATTGTAGGGGATGGCAGCGTGGGGGGGGACTAGAGGAGGGAAACCTTGAGGGGAGTACCTAGAACAGTTGTGGATGAAAAAAGATATGTAGGGTTTTCCAGTAGTCAGAAACAGCATTAGCATAGGTAACAGGTGAAGTAAATAAATTTCAGTGTGGCTGGCCTGCTATGTTGATAGAAGATGATGGTAGAGGAGAGATGTATGAATCAGACCGTGTGATCGTCTTTATGTTAAAAGGAGTCTGGACTATATTTTGAAGATGAGGTAGGAAATGCTGGAGTATTTTAGGCAAAAGAATAGGAACCTGGGGAGAAGGGTGCTTTAGAAAAATCATACCAATAGATGTATAGAGCAGTGGTTCTCAAAAGTCAGCATATGTCAGAATCTTCTGGAGAGTTTGTTGAAACCGGGTCTCCGGGTGTTGCCAGAGTTCTCTGCCTTTAGTGCCCCCGGTTCTTGGTCAGGCGGCTGCCTGGAAAAATGAAGAGGTAGACAGAAGGAAAAGACGTGGGTAGCAAAGCAAAGTATATTGAGCTATAGTATAAAGCTCCCAGAGAGGGAGGGGTGCCTGAGAGGGTTGCCCTGGAGTTTCTTGGTGTAGGGGTTTTTATGAGCTCTTTTGCAGAACTATCTTAAGCAATCAGGGTGTGCTGAGTCAGGCAAACAGGGCTTTGGTCATGTATCTGTTTACCTATTAGGGTAGTGTAAGCCTGCTGATGGCCTTTTTTTTTTCTTCTTACACCTGGGGGCTAATGCCCATGATATTGACAAATTCTTTGTGGTTAATTGCCTTATTTTAGGATATTTTGCAGAGGTCATTTCTGCAAGGGCTGCAAAGCAGAATGCTGGTGCATTCCTGTCTAAGCTGTGAACAGGATGTCAGTGCTGTTTTATCTTAGAGGGTCCTGCCTCCATATTTTCTTGTTGGAGACCCTGGCCCTGACTACCTAACTGTCCAACTAATTCCTAAAAAGGGCATAACCCCCTACCTTTTATGTTTCTAAATCTGGGTGGGGCCTGAGGAATTGCCTTTTTAACAAGTTCCCAGGTGATAGTGATACTGCTGGTCTGTGGATCCACTGAAAATCACTGGTGCAGAGGTTCAGTAAAACAAATGAAGGGCAGGCTTGGTAACAAGGCCAATGAGATAATGTGAAAGCAATAAAATCAACCAGGCACAAACAAAGGCGGATGAAACAAAGGCGGATGAAACAAAGGCGGCAACACCAGAATTATTGATTCAGTGTAGTTTTGTTTTGGTAAATAGACAAATTTAAAATCTCTTGCTATAGTATGTATTCTTTTATTTTTTTAAAGATTTTATTTATTTGACAGAGATCACAAGTAAGGAGAGAGGCAGGCAGAGAGAGAGGGGTAAGCAGGCTCCCCGCTGAGTAGAGAGTCTGATGCGGGGCTCGATCTCCGGATCATGACCTGAGCCGAAGGCAGTGGCTTTAACCCACTGAGCCACCCAGGTGCCCCTATGGTATGTATTTTTTTTTTTTTTTAAGATTTTGTTTATTTGACAGAGATCACAAGTAGGCAGAGAGGCAGGCAGAGAGAGAGGGGGAAGCAGGCTCCCTGCCGAGCAGAGAGCCCGATGTGGGGCTGGATCCCAAGACCCCAGGATCATGACCTGAGCTGAAGGCAGAGGCCTCAACCCACTGAGCCACCCAGGCGCCCCTATAGTATGTATTCTTGATGGATCACTTTGACACTCTTCTCTCCTTCCTCTCCTTTCCTTTCATCCATTCTCTTTCTCCTTCTCTAAGGAGTCTACCATACTGTAAAATGGAAGACCTTAGTAGAGATCCAGGAAGGAGTTAAAATATGCAAAATAAATGGAAGAAACAAGAACAATAGGTTTACTAAATATTCTCCAATTTTAATGATTTGGTATTTTGAACAATTTTTACATTCTTGTGGGGGCATCATAATTGTAGGTCCTAAATCCTTCTAACATCTTAATTTGGCTTTGAGTAAATAATTGGAGAAAAGTCAAAAACAACCCCTTCCTCCAACAAAACAAAACAAAAAACAAAGAAATTGGGAAGAGATGAAGCATGGCGGGTCATGAAACATGAACATGAAAAAGGTAAAAACAAAACCCTCCCCAAACAAATAATTTTTAGGTATAGTAATTTATTATTAGCTCAGTAAATGTAAATGAGGATGAGGTTAAGGAATTTATGCTGTGTATTCCCTCACACACACACCCCCCCTTGGCCCTCCAGTGAGTAGGGGTAGCTTTGCTCCTATAGTTAGGTTTTGTTTTGTTTAATAGGGTTTTGGAGAGGCAAATGAACAAACTGAAAATTTCTCCCAGTGTGTAAAACTACTTGTTTTACTATTTATCGAGTGAAGATTGTACATACTTTTATTTCAAAGTGGAAGGCCAAACTAAAGGGGAGGTTGGCAATCTGATGTTGCCGAGTCTGACATTCAGGTCAATTGGATATAGGTTTCTGTCGATAGGTCTTTTGGGGATATTATTGCTCTTAAAGGTGGTTTGGTCCTTGTATATTTTTTGGATATAAAATCTCTACATTTGATTTCAGGAGTAGAAATACAGTGTCCATTCTTTTTCATGAATGGACTCACTTGAGTGTCCGTTTCCTGCTTTTAAGTTGGTGTCTGTGGGTTTCCTTGGTAACAGTCTTCCTGCCCAGCATTGGCACAATGTTATCAAACACTGGGCCCAGTAGAATGGATCAGCTTTTGAGAATGTATGTTTGGTTTGCTGCACCTTCTGGGATGAGGAAAGAAGGTACTTCATCTCTGTGAAATTAACCTTTTATAAAAATTTCAATGAAGCATGCCTTTTCCGTGGTTACTTAGCATTTCTTATGGAACAATCAGTGTGATTGCTTTTTAGTTTTGAAATCTTGTCACCCTATCCCAGGTGACCTAAATTCAGCCTTAAATTGTCTGGGGCATACTTAACCTCCCCAACTTGTCACAGAGATATTTTTTTCCCCCTCATTCAACTCTAGAAAAATTGCTTTATTGCCACTTTCCCACATAGTTGTATTTCAGTGCTTTTTTCCTTCCTGTTCCCGTAGCATCCTCTAAGATTTTATCAATGAAGGGATTATCAGTTCTTCAGAGGTTAAGAACTTTTGTTTACTTAGCTCTACATCTCCGTGAGTCTGAATACATTTATTACCCCAGATTGCCAGCCTCTTTCTTCAGAAACCCCTGTTTCTTTTAATGTGAACTTCCTTTTATCATCCCACTGAGAGAGGTGTGCTGTATAGTCTTAAACTGTTTTGGAATTGTTTTCTAGAACTCTGATCTATAAATCATGCATCTAAAATAAAATGGCCACCATAAGAAGATTTGAGATAAGTGCAGAAATGCAGTTGTGAGATGGAAATCACCATTTCTTATTAATACTAAGAATAAAGAATTATTTCTCTCGTAAAACTGTTGTAGGGATGCCTAGGTAGCTCAGTTGGTTAAGCGTCTGTTTTGGCTCGGGTCATAATCTCAGGGTCCTGAGATAGAGACTTTCACTGGGCTCCCTGCTTAGTGGGGAGTCAGTTTCTCTGTGCCCCTCTCCCCCTCTCACCCTCTTCCTGTTCATGCTTTCTCTCAAATAAGTAAAATCTTTAAAAACAAGCAAAAACAAAAAAAAAAACAATTGTATATCAAACTGAACAATAAGGTTCAGTGTTCTCCTAGTACTCAGCTAAATACAAAATGTTTAGAGAGGCATTTGTTTAAAGCCACATTTTATATTAGGACCTGTACCATTTACTCTATATTCAAAAATTACCATTAAAATAACCATTTTTTTTTCTCTGCATGTTCTGAATCACAAGAAATGATTCAGAGTGTTTTAAGCATGGTACAGTCTGCAGTGTCTTACTGACACATTGGTATATTCTAATGTACTCAATATTGGCTTGTTAGTTGAAGTGTAAAGTTTCTTAAAGATCTTTTTGTCTGTATTGAGG
Source organism: Taxidea taxus jeffersonii (assembly GCA_003697995.1). Classification (NCBI taxonomy): domain Eukaryota; kingdom Metazoa; phylum Chordata; class Mammalia; order Carnivora; family Mustelidae; genus Taxidea; species Taxidea taxus. The sequence goes on along the minus strand of RCUC01161567.1, from coordinate 68,745 downwards.
GTCTTAGCCTGTGGACTGCACAGCTTGTCTTCCAGATTTATAATGTAATCTATTTCTAGATCCTACATAATGTAAAACGCAGGCAAGTTACTTTATAAAGAGCCTTGCCTTTTTGCAGCAGCTGCTGCTACTGCTGGCATCATTGTTATTCATGTACAAGGATATAGCTGAAAAGACCAATTCATGATCAAGCAAGAATAACTGAATCAAAAAGGTGTTATGGGGAAATCAGAAAATGTAAAAATAATTCTTTGAAAAATCAGTGCAATTTTTCAACATCTATTCTAAAATGTACAATAACTGTACTACATATTAAAATACTTATTTCCTACCCCCATCTTGGCATTTTTCTCTTTTCTTGGTTATTACTTGTGATTTTGCTAAAATTAACAATGAAAATCCTATGGTCAATGAGTTAAAAATTCTAAGACATTGAGAAATCGACACCTTTCTTCTTGAAGCTGATAGCCTAGCAGCAAGCTCCCATTTCCCCCATTAGCTAGATTCTGGATAATGACACACTATAGACCTACTGCTGTGAAGAACAGATGTTGGCAGATGTTTAACCTTTTGTGAAATGAAGCAGATTCTACAAATGTTATATGTTTGAATTAAAATTGTGAGGGTATTTGGCCCAGTTCCCAAGTATCTCAATGCTTTTACTGAACAGATTAGTATCAGTTAAATTGATTATAGAAGAAAGTTGTGAAATGAAGATTAGTTCTCAAATGTTTATGCAGAAGGCAAAATAAAAATTACATTATTTTTGTAACACAAATTTAGGTGGGGTGCATCATTAATATATGGCATGGAGTCTGTCTCATTTTATAGAGTTACCAGATGTTTTTTAACTTGTACTAGATCATTCCCAGTAACATCCACTTACCATAAAGTGTTTCAGAGAATTTTACAGTTGATGCTATCAATTACATCCAAAAAAACCAAATTTTAAGAAAATTAAGATGTGCTTCATAAATCATTTTTCTACTTCAGAACAGAATGTTCAAGGATTTGAGAAATAAGGTGTGTAAGAAATATGTATGTGGCTATTTGTAATAAAAATAAAGGAAAAGATAGCATTTCAGTAGGTAAATTTGGCACATTATGTAGTATACAGTTTATATTCTAGTCCAATCATCTACAGGTTAAAAAAAAAAGAAGCCAACACCTTGATATTTTCTGCAGTTATGCTTATGTGTTTTGAAATGAGAAATGGCATTTTAGATCTCATTTCATAAAATTCTAAGTGGATACTAAGAGACCTTTAAAGACATCTAATGAAATACTTTCTATTTCTTTGGAAGCATGGAGGCATGGGGAAATTAATTAGCATAGTTTGTGTTTAAGGTCAAAATTAGTCACTTTATTTTTTAAAGAAAGTCACATATTATATCTCAGGAGTCTCCATTTATTTTATATCTACATCTGAATATGTGGCCATTATTCATATCCATAACTGACAGTTGTAGGACTGTATATATCTTATTTGTTAATGCAACCTTATAAGAGTGGTGATCAGAGTCACACAATTTGAGCATTGTATGTATCCTCTGAGTGTATGCTGTCATTCTCGTTTTGCATAGGGATGGCAAAGCTGTGATTTAATCCAGAATATATACCTTGCCATAGGTAATAATTGCAAAAAGCTATCTTTTACTGAGCATAATTTATCCATGGTTGTTTTATATTCAATTTTCTGATTTTTGTTGCTGTTCAGATAAAACTGAAAGAAACAATGTTTAGCGACTTGTTCAAATTCATATAGTCGTTTACTATCTGAGCTGTATATTTGAACTCAGGCCCATAACACTGACATTAGCTCAGCTCATTCTGCCATACCACTCTGACTCTTCTGTGGTGTGTTTCTAATGAAAACAAGAGTGGTCAGTGATTTATCTACTTAGATAGGAGAGTATCTAAAAGAGAATATAAAAGTAAGCAAAACTGAAGGTAGGCAAACTTATATTTTGTGTTTCTCATCTCTACCTTCTATGTCAATATCGCATTGTTTCTATTCTTCTTCTTTTTCTCTCTCTCTCTTTTTTTTTTTCTGTTTCTAGACATCTTGGGCCTACATGGGTACTCTGGTGACCCAGGCTCCTTGACTTCAGGGCGCCATCATGGTGCTCTCTCTTGGCAATAACATTTAGTACTTCCTTGTTATCTCTTCAAAAACTTTGCTCCGTTGTTAAACTTCACCTCTTCTATGACAAGAGACACTGGGAATTACACTGCAGTATCTAAGGTGACAGTTGACAAATTAATCTTCATATAAGGGCTAATGACTGTTAAGGCTTAAGGGCTATGTCCTTCCCACAGGCATATCTGGATTGTAACAGTTATTTTAAAAATGGTATATGGGATTTATATATGGTATATAGACCATATACAATGTATATATACCATATACAATGGTATATAGACCTGAGACTATAGCAAGGATTTAAGGGAGAAATTTGGGGGGAGAGGACACTTGTCGGGCACCTCAAATATCAGTATATTTGCGAGGAAAATTAATTCTAGGGGTTTTTAAAATGTTTTTATGAAAATTGGTGACAAACACATCTAAAATACAATACTGTTTCCAAAGCAAAAAAATTGTTATGATCACAGTATCTTAAAATAACAAATTTAAGGTTAAGCTACCCACTTAAGTATGTATTTGGAATAGCAATACACTGGAAAAAGTAAGAACATTAACCTATAGGTATACCTGACACATGAGCCAAGGGAAGATAAGTGATTGGTAGGAGATAGAACTATTGTTTAATTTCAAGAAAGTGGCTTTATGGAATAAGGAGAATTCTTTTTCTTTTCTTTTTTTTTTTTTTAAGATTTTATTTATTTTTTATTTGACAGGCAGAGATCACAAGTAGGCAGAAAGGCAGGCAAAGAGAGAGGAGGAAGCAGGCTCCCCGCCGAGCAGAGAGCCCAATGGGACTCCATCCCAGGACCCTGGGATCATGACCTCAGCTGAAGGCAGAGGCTTTAACCCACTTAGCCACCCAAGCGCCCCTTCTTTTTCTTTTTTAATTAATGTTTTTTTAATGCATAAAGTAGTTCTATTGCTTTGTCTAATAACTTATGGTTTATGTGTCACATAAAATAGAGATAAGAATATGGTCACTGGAAGCCAAGTGATTGAAATTATGCTTTAAACATTGCTTATATCCACCTAGATGAAAAAATTTAAGAGTATTCTCTAAGAAAGTAATTCTTAGTCATAGATGTCCGAGAAAAATTAAACCCCCATCACTAGGCATGGATCCATATAGTAATTTTTTTTTTGAGGTCTTCAAAGTTGATTCTAATGTAATGTCAGAATAGACATCCTCTGGCTGAGGATGAGTAGGTAATATGTGTAGAGGGACCAATCGAAAACTAGAACTTACTGTTTGGTAGATATTACTTGTGCTTGCAGTATTTCTAGAACCTTTTGTGTTTCTAGACATATAGGAAGATTATTTGTTCTTAGAGCTGAATTTCTTTAGTCATTAAAATGGAAGTGGTATCATTTAAAATTGATTCTCCATAGTCCTTTCCCCTGCTTCTATGAATCTTGAAGCATGTGTTAAAAGGTGCCGTAAGAATGCTTAAAATTCTGAATTACCTCATGAATGTTAGCTTTCTGTCCACCTTTGCATGAATGAGAATGTTAAACCACTGATATTTTGGTGCAGTTTGTTAATTAATGCAGCATAAGTCTGCCTCTGACTGACACACATAGTTCCGGGTGCCCGTAATCCTCTCCTCCAAATTTTTAAAAATTTTATTAACATTATAAGAGAATGCTCTTATTTCTAAGTGCAATCTGTCAGTTTTCATGATCTTAAGTTACATGAGAAAAGGAGCTTTTCTTATTTTGTTTGTTTTCTGTTTTGTTTCACCCATATATCTCAAGTATTGGGGCAGGTTTGTATCTCATTAAATATTTTTTGAATTAATGAATGTATTTTGTATCTCATTGTGTTCATATTCTCAAATTTCTTTTCTGTATTTAAAATTCATATATCTTTGACTCAATCTGTTCTACCATCTCTCCCCTCGATTCATAGCCAAATGCTTATGCCATGCACTTACTTTTCACTGCCTTTAAAACCCACTGAAAACCCACCCCTATCATTTTTTAAACTTCTAGAAATATGTCAATAATGATCTTCTTATCTGTCAGTATGGTAGACCTGTTGTTCAGTTCTCCTCTTACTTGGTCTTAATCAGCAGCCATCACTTGAGATGCTGATCACTTGAGACCTTCTCTTCCTTTACTGCCAAAGCACTATCTTAGTTATCCTCTTCACCCTCTGGAAGCAACTCTGCTTCCTTCTCAGGTTTCTCCTCTGCCCATTCAACAAATGTTAGAATTCCTGAAGATTCAGCCCTGCTTTCTTCTCTTTTAAGGCTATCCTCTCTCTAGAAGCAAAAATCAGTTTGCTTACAGGCCATTACTCCAAAAAAATGTTTTCCTAGCTCCTATGTCTTTATGGAGCTCAATATTTATATATTCATTCATAAGATGCTTGTTGAACTTTGATTATGTGACACACTATTACAAGCACTAGAAGCACATGGAATTATAAGGCTGACCACAACATCTTGCTATAATGGTGCTTTTGAGTATAAGGGAGATGCTGAAGCTTATTTCAGTTGTGAATATTACATTTTATTATGTCATTATTTGTGTTATAGCTTCTCCTCTGTTGGAGTGTAAGAGCCTCGAAAGGAGGGAGCATATCTGATTTTTTTTTCCATTTTATTTTCGCTTCCTAACACAATGCCTGGTAGGAACTCAAGGACTATTTGTTGAATGAATGAGTATACAAATAGTTAATATCCATACTTTATGTAAGAGATTAATTTTACTTTATTTGCCTCTGAATAAATCTATTATACTCTTTTATATTTGCTATTCAAGTACACAGCCATCTAAACTAAGAAATGCAATTTCATATCTTTTCTTAGTTCCAACTAGAGTAACATGTTAAAAATATCAGCTAGATCATCTACAGATATAATATAAGATATAAAGATAAGCATTCATATTTAAGGTGAATATTATAGAAGTCCCTTGATCCTTCTGAGAATTCCAAAGGGGTTTGTGAATGTTTTTAGTTGTTTTTACCTTTCTATGTGAAAACTCAGATTTGGAAATGACTAATAAAGTTCAGGCTGAAATTTATGTGCTTTAACCACAACACAGCATTCCTTTGATGTATATAAGGTTATTTTCTAGATGTTAGTTCTACCCAGACACTAAAAGCCATATTCCGAATGCAGAAATATTATTTTTTAGCGGAGATGATATTTTCAGATTAAAATGGTGTTGCCGGGTGCCTGGGTGGCTCAGTGGGTTAAAGCCTCTGCCTTCGGCTCGGGTCATGATCCCAGGGTCCTGGGGTCGAGTCCCGCGTCGGGCTCTCTGCTCATCAGGGAGCCTGCTTCTCCCCCTCATTCTGCCTGCCTCTCTGCCTACTTCTGATCTCTCTGTCAAATAAATAAATAAGATCTTTAAAAAAAAAATGGTGTTGCCAACATTTAAAGGAACTGTTGTCCTACTGTATTCCATTTATATGACCCCAAAGCCAGTGCCACCACATATGGCTGTGTAGTTTGTGTGACACACAGCCATTTGAGAAGGCAAATGTGGGTTGAAATTAGTTAATGGGATATGTGGGAAAGTGTCTAGTTTCCACATGCCACTGAATTTTGAGATATACTCCTAAAGAGTTTATAGTCTGACATTACAATTGACTTAAAAATCTCTGAAAGGAATAAAAATAAATAAATAAACAAACAAATCCCTGCCTAACCCATTGTGTATCTACCATATCTAGGGCTCCCAAGGGCCTAGTAAAGCCAATAACCAAAGTGCTCTATACCAGAACACACCCATTTAGCATACCCTAGTCTAATTAATATTCATGAGTGGATTTTAAGCATTCAGGAGATTTCCGAACATGAGTGAAGGCTCTCTGTGTTTGAAAATGGGAACTAATACTTTAGTCACAGTTGCCCATCTATCCTGGGAATTCTTGACACATAACCAGGGAAGTTTTCATATCCCCTCTGCATCCCATGCATGAAAATCAAAAACAAAAAACCCTTTTAAATTCCAGTTAGTTGACATACAGTACAATATTAATTTCATGTGTACAGTGTAGTGATTCAATACTTCCATATACCACAGGTGCTCATCACAAGTGTACTCCTTAATCCCCATCACCTATTTGACCCATCCCCCCACCCACCTCCCTTCTGTAAGTATCAGTTCTCTATAGTTGAGTCAGTTTCTTGGTTTACTTTTTTTCCCCTTTGCTCATTTGTTTCTTAAATTCCACATGAATGAAATCATATGGTATTTAGCATAATGCTCTCTAAATCCATTCATGTCTTGCAAATGGCAAGATTTTGTTCTTTCTTTTTTTTTATGGAGTTATAATTCAGCATGTGTATGTATATATGTATGTATATCACACCTGCTTTATCCATAGTTGGTGGATCCTTGAGCTGTTTCCATATTTTGGCTATTGTAGATAATGTTGCTATAAACATCGGGGTGCATGTATCTCTTTGAATTAGTATTTTTTTATTCTTTGGGTAAATACTTAGTAATGCAATTGCTGGATAATAGAGTAGTTCTATTTTTAACTTTTTGAGGAACCTCCATATGGTTTTCCACGGTGGCTACACCCAGTTTGCATTCCCACTAACAGTGAAAGAGGGTTTCCCTTTCTCCACATCCTTGCCAGCAGCACCTGTTGTTTCTTGTGTTACTTAGTGTAGCCCTTCTGACAGGTGTGAAGTGATTATTGCATTGTAGTTTTGATTTGCATTTCCCTGATAATCAGGGATGTTGAGCCTCTTTTCATGGGTCTATTGGTCATGTGTAGGTCTTCTTTGGAAAAATGTTGACTCATGTCTTCTGCCCATTTTTTTAAACTGAATTGTCTATATTTTGGGTGTTGAGTTTGGTAAGTTGTATTTTGAATACCACCTCTTTATCAGATATGTCCTTTGTGAATATCTTCTCCCATTCTATAGGTTGCTTCTTAGTTTTTTTTGAATGTTTCCTTCATTATGTAGAAGCTTTTATGATATAGTCCCAATAGTTTGTTTTTGTTTTTGTTTCCCTTCCCTCAGGAGACGTATCTAGAAAGAAGTTATCATAGCTGATGTCAAAGACGTTATTGCCTGTGCTCTTTTCTAGGATTTTTAATGGTTTCACATCTCATATTTAAGTCTTCTGTGTATAATATAAGAAAGTGGTTCAGTTTCATTCTTCGGCATGTTGTGTCCGGTTTACCCAACACCATTTGTTGGAGAGAGTGTCTTTTTCCTGGATATTCTCTCTTGTTTTTTAGAAGATTGACCATATAGTTGTGGGTTCATTTCTGAGTTTTCTATTCTTTTTCATTGCTCTATGTTGTCTATCTTTGTGCCAGTGACATACTGCTTTGATTACTACAGCTTTGTAATATAACTCAAAGTCTGGAAGTGTGTTGCCTCTAGCCTCATTTCTCTTTTTCATGGTTGCTTTGATAATTTGGGTCTACTTTGGTTCCATACAAATTTTGATTGTTCTAGCTCTCTGAAAATGCTAGTAGTATTTTGACAGGGGTTGCATTAAATGTGTAGATTGCTTTGAGTGGTGTAGACATTTTAACAATATTTGTTCTTCTAACCTATGAGCATGGAATGTCTTTCCATTTCTTTGTGTCATCTTCAATTTCTCTCATCAGTGTGTTATAGTTTCAGAATATAGGTTTTTCACCTCTTTGGTTAGGTGTATTCTTAAGTATCTTATGATTCTTGGTGCAATTTTAATTGGGATTGATTTCTTAATTTTTCTTTTTCATTATTGGTATATAGAAATACAACAGATTCCTGTGCATTGATTTTTGTATCCTGTGACTTTACTGAATTCATGTAATAGTTCTAGTAGTTTTTTGATGAGGTCTTTAGGATTTTCTATATAGCATGTAATGTCATCTATAAATAGTGAAAGACTTGTTCCTTGCTGATCTGTATGGCTTTTCTTTTCGTTGCTGATTGATGCAGTTAGGACTTCCAGTAGTATGTTTAACAACAGTGGTGAGCATGGATATTCCTGTCTTGTTCTTGATTGTAGAGGAAAGGCTCTGTTTTTCCCCTTTTAGGATTATAATAGCTGTGGGTTTTCCATATATGAGCTTTATTATGTTGAGGTATATTCTTTCTGAACCTACTTTGGTGAGGGTTTTCATCATGAATGGATATTGTACTTCGTCAAATGTTTTTTCTATTTATTTTCTATTAAGATGATCATATGGTTCTTATCCTTTCTCTTGTTGATGTAATATAACACACTGATTAATTTGCAAATATTGACCCACCCTTGCAACCCAGGAATAAATTCCACTTGATCGTGGTGACTCTTTTTTTAATGTATTGGTGGATTTGGCTTGCTTATATTTTGTTGAGGATTTTTGTATCTGTATTCATCATGAATATTGTCCTGTAGTTCTTTTTTCTATCATGTCTTTATCTGGTTTTGGTATCTGGGTAATTCTGGTTTCATAGAATGACTATGGAAGTTTTCCCTCCTTTTTTAGTTTTTAGAATATTTTAGAAGAATAGGTATTAATTCTTCTTTAAATGTTTGGTACAATCCAACTGTGAAGCCATCTGGTCCTGGACTTTTGTTTGTTGGGAGTCTTCTTGGATTACTGATTCAATTTCTTTGCTCGTTATTGATCTGTTCTAAGTTCCAGTTTTTTATTTCTTGTTTCAGTTTTGGTAATTTATGTTTCTAGAAATTTATCTATTTCTTCTGGGTTGTCCAATCTGTTGACATATAGTTTTTTGTAATACTCTCTTATAACTGCTTGTATTTCTGTGGTGTTAGTTCTCTTTTCTCATTTGTGATTTTTATCTGCTTGGGTCCCTTTTTTTTTTTTTTTTTTTTCCAAGTCTTGCTAGAGGTTTATCAATTTTATTGCTTTTTTTTTTTTTTTCAAAGAACCAGCTCCTGACTTCTTTCTTTCTTTCTTTCTTTTTTTCTTTTTAGTTTCTATATCCTCTGTTTCTGCTCTAATCTTATAACCTTCCTTCTCCTAGCTTTAGGCTTACTTGTTCTTTTTCTGGCAACTTTAGGTATAAGGTTAGGTTGTTTATTTGCAGTTTTTCATCTTGAGGTAGGCCTGTATTGCTATAACCTTCCTCTTACGACATCTTTTGCTGTGTCACAAAGGTTTTAGACCATTGTTTTTCTTTTCATTTGTTTCTATGTATTGTGGTATTCCTCTTGGATTTCTTGGTTGACCCCTTCATTGTTTAGTAGCATGTTGTTTAACCTCCACGTATTTGTGGTCTTTCCAGATTTTTTCTTATGGTTGACTTACTTGCTTTTATGACATTTTGGTCAGAAAAGGTGCATGGTATGACTTCAATTTTTTTGTATTTGTATCTTTGTATTTGAGGCCTATTTGGTGACTTATTATGATCTATTCTAGAGAATGTTCCATGTGCTTGAAAAAAATGCAGATTCTGCTGCTTTAGGATGGAATGTTCTGAATATATCTGTTAAATCCATCTGGTCCAGTGTGTCGTTCAAAGCCATTGTTTCCTTGTTGATTTTTCTGTTTAGATGATCTGTTCACTGATGTAAGTGGGGTTTTAGAGTCCCCTGCTATTACTGATAAATTCCTTGTTTGTTATTGTTTTATATATTTGGGCGTTCCCATGTTGAGTGCATAATGTTTACAATTGTTAAATCTTCTTGTTGAATTGTCCTCTTAATTAAATAGTACCCTTCTTTGCCTTTTGTTATTACAGTGTTTATTTTGAAGTCTAGTCTGAAAATACTACTACTCTTGACTTTCTTTTAATATTTGTCTGATAAATGTTGCTCTACTCCTTCATTTTCAATCTACAGGTATCTTTAAGTCTAAAATGAGTCTCTTTGTAGGCTGCCAGAGATGGGTCTTTTTGTTTCTTTTTTAATCTATTCTGACACCCTATGTCTTTTAGAGTGTTTAGTCCATTTCCATTCAGAATAATTGTTGATACCACTATATTTTGCCAACAGTACGTCTTGTTGGCTTGCTTTTGTTGATTTTGATGTCTCCTGGATACAGAAGTCTGTTTGCTTCCCCAGATTACGGACATTTCCAGCCATTACTTCTTCAAATAAATTTTCTGCCCCCTTTTCTCTGTTTTTTTTGGGGGGGGAATTTTATAACACAAATGTTTTTTTAAAAAACTTATTTAAGTAATCTCTACATCTAATGTGTGACTTGAACTCATGACCCTAAGATCAAGATCTTCATGCTCTTCTGACTGAGCCAGCCAGATGCCCCTGTATATTGTTAGGTTTGATGAAATCAATGAGTTCCCTATTCTATTCTCATTTTGCATCATTCTTCTTTCTTTTCAGCTGCATTGTTTTCCATTATTTTGTGTCCTAGGCCACTAATTCATTTCTCTGCTTCTTCCAGCTTGCTGTTCATTGCATCAAGCCTGTTTCCAATCTCATTTATTACATTCTTTATCTCTGATTCTTTAACTCTTTGTGGCAAGAGTCTCACTATATCTTCTTTCTTCAAGCTCAGTGTGTATCCTTATGATCGTTGCTTTAAATTTTCCATGAGGCATATTATTTATATCTGTTTCTCTTAGATCTCTGGCTGTGGTCTTATTTTTTCTTTCATTTGGGATGAATTCCTCCTTCTTTGCATTTTGTCTAAGTCTCTGCCTTTTGCATTTTTGTCTAAGTCTTTTGTGTGAGACAAGCCAATTATGTTTCATGCTTCTGTAATGGCCTTATGAAAAAGAGGTCATGTAGGGCCCAGGGCCTGGTGCTTAAGGGAGGGTCTCTGACATGTGCAGTGTGTGCTCTGCTGTTGTGTTCTGGCAAGTCATCTGCAGGGGTTCTCCTTGTCTACTGTGGGCCATATTTGGTCTCTGGTCTGAATGTGGTGAGTTTTAGCAAGGTGTGCTCTGGTCCACTTGTAAAATGAAATCTTCATCACCCCTGCCAAAACTGAGGCCCTGCAAAACTGGTCAGGAGATGTGGTGGTGTGGTCAGGGGTTTGTGTTGGTCCTCTGGAAGAGAAGCCTGCTGTGCTGGGACAGAGGCAAGCTTGACAGAGAAGGCACTCCCCCCAGTGGGGCTTACTGTAGGCAAGTTAGGCAGAGTGTCTGTGCTGCCCTGCTTCCCACAGGGGTTTCTTTGTTTGTAAGGTAAGGGGTAAGGGAGGGAAATGGCACTGGCCAGCCCCTTTGTTCCCAGAGAGGTCTCTGTGAATTTTGCCTCTTAGAGACAAGCTCTGACAACAGCAAAAATCTCCCCACTGTGTGCTCTGGTGCTTGTCAGATTTCTTTTTCCACGCTGTCTGTCCCTGGATTGTTTGTTTGCTCTTCTCCTCCAAGAGCCATGCTTTGCCCTCTGGGCTCTATCTTAGCCGAGCCTTCTGACCTTTAGAACTCCAGGCTTTCAGTTCCTTTGGTTGCAAGAACTAATGAAATTCAGCCTCTCTCATTTCCCAGATTTTGGGGAAATGTTCTTCTTGTGTGTTCTCCTGTGTGCAACTCTTCCTTGCCCCTCTCTGTAACTACAGTTCCCTTCCCTCCTTGGTACTTTCCATCTGTTTATCCCCCCAAACCACATCTCCACACTTCCTACTTCTTTGATGTGGCCTCTTCTCTCTCTTCAGCTTTGGAGTTTGTTCTGTCAGTCTTCAGATTAAATTCTTTTGGGGGGGATGAGGGTGCATTTAGGATGATTTGATAGGTACCTAGTTGTTTCCTAGGATGAGGGGAATCCCTAGGTTCCTCTTACTCTGCTGACATCTTCTCTCCAAAAAAACAAAAACAAACAAACAAAACCCATAGCTTTTATTTTTTAAAAGATTTTCTTTATTTATTTGACAGAGATCGTAAGTAGGCAGAGAGGCAGGCAGAGAGAGAGAGTGGTAAGTAGGCTCCCTGCCAAGCAGAGAGCCCGATGCGGGGTTCAATCCCAGGACCCTGAGATCACGACCTGAGTTGAAGGCAGAGGCTTTAACCCACTGAGCCACCCAGGTGCCCAAACCATTGCTTTTAATGGTAAAACCTGCCCTTTTGTAGCTACCATAATAGTGGTTTTGTACTTCAGATAAAGCAGTTAAATCTAGGTTTATATTTATAGTATATTTGTCAATCTGGCCCATCTTTTCACTTGTAGTTGATAGACAGAGGTTTGTAATGTCACTTGACAAATGTGAGAAAACAGTAAAAGAATCATTTAAACAAAGTCAGTCTAGAATTGTTCTTAGAATTACTTAGCCTTATACCCAAACCAGGAGATTTTTCAGAATATCATCATTATTTATGTTTTATGTACTACCGTTGACTTCTTAAAGCGCAGGAAATCAATTCAGTTCCATTCAGGGAAAAACTACATGGGGGAAAAAAGACTAATAATAAACTGAGAATGCTGATATTTGAAGAATTGCACAGTTCAGCCTAATTAGTCTTGAAATGGTAACATTTGCCAGTGATAATTATCATACTTACTTAGAAAGTGAGCAACACTTTCTAAGAAATTGCATCTTCATATACAGTTGTAAAAACATAGGCTTATATTTAAGTAGATTATATGATCTACTTTTTTTTAATTTTCTTTTCTTTTATTTCATTTCAGTGTTCCAAAATTCATAAGCTTGTCACCAAAGTTTCTTTTTAAGTTTTTTAACATTCACAGTGTCATGCAACAGTCACCACATCAATTTTAGAACATTTTCATCACTCCAAGAAAATTCCATACCCATTAGCAGTCATTTCTTATTTGACCCCAAATACTGCAGCCATAAGCAACTACTATTTTTTATATCTGTAGCTTTTTCTATTTTGGATATTTCATATAAAAAATGTAAATAAATGTGGTCTTTTATGACTGGCTTCTTTTACTTAGCATATTTTCAGGATTCCTCCACTACATCATCATTTCTTTAGTATTTTTCCACTGTGTTACTGCTTCACTTCTGGTAATTACTAAATAATCCATTCTAGAGATACACTGTACATTCACTAGTTGGTGGGCATTTGGGTTGTTTGTACTTTTTGACAGTTATGAATAATACTGCTGTGAACATCAACATAAAAATTTCTATGTGTATATGTTCCCATTTTCTTGGGTATATATCTATGTTTGAATCCCTATAGAGTTGCAGGGAAATATGGTAACTCTGTAACATTTTAGGAAGTGCCAGACTACTTTCCAAAAAGCTATATCATTGGTGTTTTAGGCTCCCAATTTCTCCATTTCCATATGAACACTAGTTATTATCTTTTCTATTATAACCATACTGGTACCCATGTAATGGTATCTAATAACTTTGGTATACTTTCTTTGATGGCTAATGATGTTGAACATCTCCTATATTTATTGGTCATTTATGTCTTCTGATTTTTTGCAGTAATGGTTTATAGTTTTCAGAGCATAAGTTTATAGTTCTTTCATTGAATTCTTTATTTTTGATATTGTGATAAATATGAATTTGATTTTTCAAATTATCCATTGATAATATACAGGAATAGGTTATTTTGGGGCACCTGGATTGCTCAGTTGGTTAAACATCTGACTTCAGCTGAGATCATAATCTCTGGGTCCTGGGATCAAGCCTCGTCTAGGGCCATCTGCTCAGCCAGGAGTCTGCTTGCTCCTCTTCCTCTGCCCTTCCCCCAACTCATGCTATCTTTCTTTCTCATTCTCTCTCTCTCTCTCTCTCTCAACTCTTAAAAAAAAAAAGAAGGAAAGAAAGAAAAAAATAGTTTATTTTTGCATATTGACTTTTACAGTCTTTTTTGTTTTTGTTTTTGTTTTTTAACTCATTTGAGTTCTGTTTTTCTTTAGTGGATTTCTTAGGATTCTCTGTAACAAGATGTCATTTTGCAAATAGATTTATTTCTTCCCAAAATATATTCCTCTTATTTTCTTGCCTATTTGAACTGGCTAGCACCTGTAGCATAATGTTAAAAAAAAAAAAGAAAAAAAACAAAAGAGGTGGGTGGGGGGCAGAGCTGATGGCCTGTTTCTTTTCCCACCCTGCTTTTAGGGAGTAAGCATTTAGTCTTTCACCATTAAATATGGTTTCATTTTCTTTTCTCTTTAATCCTAGACAACCTATCAGGTGTTTTTTGTCATGGAAGTCTTATTTTTGGTCAAATGCTATTTCAGTATATATTAAAATGATCATATGTATTTTATGCTTTACTCATAAGGTATAGTACTTTTGACTTTTTTTTTCTTGATTCAGCTTCACCATCCTGGGACAAATTCTATTTCTTCATGATGTATAATCCTTTTGATATGTTTTTGTTTGGGTTAATATTCTGTTGAAAATTTTTAGTCTATATTAATAAAAATATATTGATCTATAGTATTTTCTTATGATGGCTTTGTCTGGCTTTGGTATCAAGGTAATATTGACCTTATGAATTAGTTAGGAAGCCTTCCTTCTTTTTCCAGTTCTGTGGGATGTTTGATAGAATTCCATCAGTGAAATCATCTGGACATGTGCTTATCTTTGTAGAGTTTAAAAATTTCTAATATTATATCAGCTCTAATTAGTGTAGGCACGATCAGATATTTGTTATTTTCTTGTCTCAGTTTTAGAAGCTTGGTTCTGTCTAGGAATTTGTCCATTACATCTAGGATATATAATTTCTTTGCATAGAACTGTGCTATATCCCCTTTAAATCCTTTTATTTCTTAAATAAGTAAATAAGTAGTAATGTACCTTCTTTCACTCTTGAACTGAGTAATTCTTTTTTTTTTTTGTCAGTCTAGCTAAAGGTTTGTAAGTAAAAATAAAAAATCCTTTCAGAAACCAACTTTCAGTTTTTATTTTGTTTTTTTTTTTCTAATATCTATGATTTATTTTCCAATATTTATTTTTGTTGTTCTTGTTTTGGGTTTAATTTGCTTTCCTTTATCCAGTGCCTTAAGGCAGCAAACTAGGTTATTGTTTTGAGATGACTGTTGGTTTTTTTTTTAATGTTTACATTTATAGTAATAATCTTCCCATAAGTACTTCTTTAGCTGCACTCTGATATATTGTATCTTCATTTTAATTCATCTCAAATATTCACTAATTTTTCTTAATAGTTCATCTATTTGCTATATAGATATGTCTTAAAATTTTCACTGACATGTCAATATTATCCATTTTTTGGTTACTGATTTCTAGTTTTACTCTAATTTCACTCTGTACTTACTTTGTATAATCTCAATCCTTTTAATTTTTTAAATTAATTTTTTAATTTTTTTATGGCTGATTGTTGTCTATCCTGGATAATGTTCATATACATTTAAGAAGAATGTATATTCTGCTATTGGTGTGTGGAGTATTGATATCTGTTAGGTCTAACTGATAGTGTTTAAAATTTTCATTATTAATCTTTGTGTAGTTCAAATATTGAAGGTAGACTCTTGAACTTTCATAATTTTTGGAATGGTCTGTTTCTCCCTGTATTATGTCAATTTTTGGAATTTGCTGTTAGGTACATATATGTTTATAACTGTTAGATTTTGTTGATGGATTGGCCTGCATTTTCTTATAAAATGTTTATCTGCAGTAATATTTTTCTGACTTAAAGTCTATTTTGCTTGATAAGAGTATAGCAGCTCCGTCTTTCTTATGGTTGCTATTTGCATGACTTAGAACTTTCTAAGTATTTGTATCTTTGAATCTAAAGTGTCTCCTTTAAACAGCAATATTTGAGTCATGCTTTTTTTATCTAGTCTTCCAGCCTGCCTTTTGAATAAATTATTCCTTTCCTTACTACTCACCTTTATTGATATAACTGGATTTAATTTGTCATTTTACTATTTAATATATCTCATGTCATTTTTCTTTATTTCTCCTTTACTGTTTTTTAAAAAGGGATTTTTTTAATGTAACATTTAAATTTCTTTAATTTTTTAAACTATATTTAAAAAGTATCTTCTTAGTAGTTAAATGAGGGCTTATATAGGAACCCACTTCAATTTTTTTAAGAGTACGGGAAGGGTCAAGGGGGAGGAAGAGAGAATCTCAGGCAGGCTCTACACCCAGCACAGAGCCTGACAGGAGGCTCAGTCTCATACGCATGAGATCATCACCTGAGCTGAAATCAAGAGTTGGACACTTAACCAACTGAGCCACCCAGGAACCCCTCCACTTCACCTTTATGATTATTCTAGTGAAACATAGAAATGTTCTTCTGATATAGCTCTATTCTCTCTTCCCTTTGTGTTGCTATTAGTTATACATGTTACATCTCTATATGTTACCTAAAAATATATTCTTTTAAGTATTACTTTGTATAATAATTTCATGTCTACTAAGAAAACTGAGAAAAGGGAAACCAAGTACATGTTTAGTCTGTTGTATTAAACTTATTTACCACTTTAAGTTTTCTTTGTTCCTGTAGATTCCCATTATCATCTGGTAACATTTACTTCAGTATAGCTTTCCTCCTATCTACCTCTTTGGTGCTGCTATCATAAAATTCATTACATTTTCTATTTGGTATAGTTCCAACAATGCAATTATAAACCCATTTGTTTCAAAAATAAACAGAAGAAAGGAGAAGTATTCATTTATAGTGTCTCTTGTAATTATGAAATTACCTTTACAGATATTCTTTGTTTTTCATGTAGATTTGAATTACTGCATCACTTGTTTTCACTCTTAAGATCTCCCTTTATTTCAGTTTTTTATTTTGTAAATGTCTTTACATCCTCTTCATTCTTAAAGATAGTTTTACTGGCTATAAGATTCTTGATTGACAGCGTTTCTTCTTTCAGTAGTTTGAAAATGTGTTCCCATGTTTTCTGTTCTCCACTATGTCTGATTATAAGTCAGTGATTAATCATACTTGGGTTTCTTTGAATGTGACCAGTGATTTTTTTTTTTCTCTTGTCCTACCAAAAATTTGTATTTGATCTTCAGAATACTTCCCATGATCTATCTGTTGTAGCTCTCTTCATATTTCTATTGCTGTAACTCTCTTTGAGTTTATATTATTGTAGTGTAGGTTCCTGACATTTAGCTTTTTTGACTGTAACATAAGTGCTTGACATTAAGCTTTTTGATCATTGAGACATCCATTTCAAAGACCTACATCTTGAATGAACATATTGCTAGCTATACAACTAGATAAAGATACAGACTATCCCCACTACTAAAGTTCTGCTTTTAGAAAGCCCTGGGTGACCTGGATAACAGACTAATTGAATGCCCACTCACTCTCAACTCCAATAAAGGCAGAGCCCCAATTCCTTTCTCTTTCTGTGTGTCCATCCTCTATCTCCCTCTCTACCCACAACCTCACTGTGTAGCCCCACTGTGCCCTGTATCCTCTATGACTTGTGAATAATAAACACTTTTTTTCCTCAAAGTTTCCTGATGTTCATTGCCAAGGTGCCTCTTGTAATTATAAGAACCACAAGGGCCTGTAGAGCCTCGACATTTGGCTCCAATCAGGGAAATGTGTGTGTATGTTGTGGGGGGGGTTGCCTGGCCATAAGTACAGGCTCTTTAAGTGACTTAGGCGTTCCTAGCTTATACCGTCACTGTCAGTAGGCTGGAACAAACACAAAACAGCTACTTGGAGTTCATTGAGCTGCTTGGAGGGTTTAGGTTAGTGTTTGTTTTTTTGTTATAATACTGGACATTTTCAGTCACTTTTTTTGTTTTTGTTTGTATGTTTCCTTCTATTTCTCTCTACTCTTTGGTACTTCGGTTATGTAAAGGTTGGTATATTTAATGGTGTCCCACATTTCTCTGAGGCTCTGTCCTTTTACTTTTTTTCTTACCCTTTTTTTCTCTGTTCTTCAGCTTGTATAAACTCTATTGATCTACAAGTACATTTATTCTTTCTTATGCCAGTTCAGATACACTATTGATCCCCTCTAGTGATTTTATTTTTTCCTTTTTGTTACTGCAATATTTCCATTTGGTTCTTTACTCTCCTTGACAATGTCTTCACATCTTCCATTTTTTTCTCTAATTCTGGTTTCTTTTAGTTCTTTAGACATGTTTATAGTGGTTTCTTTGAAGCCTGTGTCAATTAAATGTGACATCTGGGGCCTCTCACAGTTTCTTTTGCCTGCTGCTTTTCCTGTATATGGGTGATTTTTGTCTCTTTGCATGTGTAATTTTTTTTTCAGGAAAATAGATATTGTGGTTGTGGTAATTTAGAATGTTATGTTGCTGTTTATTGACTTGATGCAGTTATTTTCTTTTGCTCTATGACAAATCATCACAAACTTGGCAGATTAAAACAAAACAAATTTATTGTTTGGAGATCAGAAGTCCAGAATGATTTTCCATGGGGTAAAATGAGGATATAACAATTTGTCTGCTTTCCTTCTGGAGGCTCAAGAGGACCACCCACTTCCTTGCTTTTTGCCAGGTTCTACATTTAATCGAGTTTTTTGACTTGTGGTCCTCATCTATTTCAAAGCCAGCAATAGCTAGCCAAGATTTCTCATGCTGCATCACTCTTAACACTGACTCGATTGCCTCCCTCTTCCATATTATAAGGATGTTTATTGATACCCTGGGCCCGCCTTGATAATCTAGGAAAATATGTCAATCTCAAAGTCAGTTGATCAGCACCCTTAATTCTACCTGCAAATTTAATACCTACCGTTTTTACTTGTTAGTAATTACAGTATGACTCACTTTGAAAAGCCATTATTCTGCCTGTCACACTTAGGTAGAATAATTTTGTGAAGTGCATTTCTCTAGTGTGAGGTCTCAGAAGCTGCTTCCTGTAAGGACCAGCCTTGAGCATGAGCACAGTCACCCTGGATGACTTTATTTTGCAGACTGGAAAACAGTGGTTTTTAAGTATCAAGAATCCTATCAAATGCAATATAGGTATTTATCAGCAGAGCTCAGACTAAAAACTATTTATTTTACGTACCAGTTCAGTGCATATTTTTCCTCATCGGTCTACCTTCCAAATATTTCCAAGTGAGAATTGCCATCATGATGGCTACATAAATTCATCTTCATGCAGGGAATGGTGTTGTTAATGATTAAGTGGACATAAACTCATTAGACAAGACTGTCGCAAATTAAATTTATCTTGTAAATGCTAAAACATTTGTTTTAAAGGAAAATTTTCGGGGCGCCTGGGTGGCTCAGTGGGTTGGGGCCTCTGCCTTCGGCTCGGATCATGGTCTCAGGGTCCTGGGATCGAGCCCCGCGTTGGGCTCTCTGCTCCACAGGGAGCCTGCTTCCTCCTCTCTCTCTGCCTGCCTCTCTGCCTGCTTTTGATCTCTGTCTGTTAAATAAATAAATAAAATCTTAAAAAAAAAAAGAAAATTTTCCACTTTGTTGGGTAGTATTGGTTGACAAATTAATTTAGAAATGATTTACAAAGCTAAAAAGTTAAATCTATAGCTTATTGTCTTGGGCAGTGTGTTCTGAATATATTCCAATACTTGTGATGTGATCTGGGTTAATTTGGACTGAGGTAATAAATGTATTATTACATGGGCTATCAGAAAATCACTATGTCAGGGTGCCTGGGTGGTGCAGTCGGTTGAGCATCTGACTCTTGGTTTTGGCTCAGGTGTGATCTCAGGGTTTGGGATTGAGCCCACACTGGGCTCTGTGCTCCATAGGAACTCTGCCTGAGTTTTTCTCTCCCTCTTCTTCTGCCCACCCAGTTGTGTGCTCTCTCTCTGTCTCTCTCCCAAATGAAAAAAAAAAAAAAAAAGAAAGAAAGAAAGAAAGAAAATGACTGTCTCTCTAGAGAATAATGAGGAAAGAGATCAAATAGCAAGACACTAAGTACTTTGTAGGCACTGATTTTTGTCTAATAATTGTTATTCAGTAGTCAAGGGTTTTGTGTGTGTGTGTGTGTGTGTGTGTGTGAGAGAGAGAGAGAGAGAGAGAGAGAGAGAGAGAAATTGGATTTTATTCCACCTTTAGAAATTTTCATACTGTTTTTATTGCAGTTCATCTGTAAAATGTTATAATACCAAGAAAAATAGAATTTTGCCTGAATATTAAATGCCAGGATGTATTATCCAAATCAGCATTAATAGCTATGTATTAACATTTGTCAATTTTATAAAAATGGACTCTTGAATAGATTTTGTTTAATACTAAATGAAAGGGGCTCCTGGGTGGTTCAGTGGGTTGAGTCTCTCTGCCTTTGGCTCAGGTCATGATCCCAAGGTCCCGGGATGGAGCCCCACATCAGGTTCCCTGCTCAGCCAGGAGCCTGCTTCTCTTCCTCTTAACCTCTCACTTTAGGTTCTCCCTCTCATTTATAATTCTAAGTAGATTTATCCTCTTTAGTACTACCTCTTATTTTCATTCTTTCACTTCATATATATTATCTTGCTATTGATAATCCTGATTTATTCAGTGTTATGTTATCTTTACATGCTGTCTCAGATACATATGTCCATAGGGGTATAGTACTTGGAAAGTTCTTTGATTTAGTATTTTTTAAGATTATTTATTCATTTATTTGACAGACAGAGATCACAAGTAGGCAGAGAGGCAGTAAGAGAGAGAGAGAGAGAGTCCAAGTCAATTGTTCCAGATAAAAAATGCTGCAAAGAATAACAGCTCAAGGGTGCCTGGGTGGCTCAGTGGGTTAAAGCCTCTGCCTTCAGCTCAGGTCATGATCCCGGGGTCCTGGGATCGAGTCCTGCATCGGGTTCTCTGCTCATCAGGGAGCCTGCTTCCCCTCCCTCTCTCTCTGCCTGCCTCTCTGCTTATTTGTGATCTCTTGTCTGTCAGATAAATGAATAAAATCTTTAAAAAAAAAAAAGAATAACAGCTCAACAGCCACCTGAATTTATGAGTGAGCAGAGAAAAGACCAGTGTTATATATGCTTTAGTTTAATTGGAAGGTCTTTAATGTATTAACTGTAAACATTGTTCATGTGCAATGTTAGCACTCAGTTCTTAAAGTGGATATTTCATAACCCAAAGAGCTACTGAAATAGGGAAAGCTCATGATTAGTTTGGTTTCTATTGGAAGGGTTGAGACTTTTGAGGGGGAACTTGAAGGATATACTGAAATTCTAATGGTTTTGCCATGAGTCTGAAACTTACATATAATGACATTTTTCTGTAGGTTTCCTGCCTCTTGAGTAGAAAATATCTACCTATCAAAATAGTGAATGGTTATTATAAAGGAAACTTAGCAAAAAGACAATATAACTAATCATTATAACTCCAAAGGTTGCTTTTTTCTGATACCTTGAACATAAGAAAACGAAGAATGTATATTCAGTATATTTGGTTAGAATGAGTGTAGAAAAATTACGTAATATCTATCTTATGCATGATCTTATCACTAATATTGCAGACCTAGTCAGGATATGGGTAGGCATGGCTGTCCAGCATGAAGACAAAGGATAATAAAATACCTCCATGGTTTCTACAAAGGGAACCTTGTACCTCAATGGTTTCTCCTTGCAGAAACCTAAAAGGGGTCATCTTATTTGATTTGTTTCTTTGAATTTGCACTATGCTGCAAACTTCTCAAAATGAACAGGTTGTTGTTGTTGTTCTTGTTTTTTTGTTTTGTTTTTGTATGAATTTAATCAACAAGGATCATTTGTATAGGATCTGAATAAATGAAGATCTTGACTAGGACAGCACTACTCACTTTTCATGTATTAATTGAATAAAGGTAACTGGTTTAACATCTTAAGCCTATGTGATCTTCAAAAACAGCAATTTCCTATCATTGTGGCTAAGGTGATGTGTGTCATACAGTGTAATACTTTTAATAATCATACTAATAATGCTTTTAATAATGCTGAATTTGTCAAACTAGCTTTAGTAAATTATGGCTAATTGTAGGTTAAACTACTGATAATCAGATTCTCACTGATTTGTATATATGTTTGACCTAGAGAGGGGGATGGTGGAGACTTATGGTTAACATAGGAGAAGTTGAGCTGATATTGTCTGTAAGAAAGTGTTAAAACAAACAACAACAAAAACCAAACCAAACCCAAACAAAAAGCCCCATTTATTGTGGTGGGAAACTATTTGAGACCTGATTTAGAACAGTAAGTTCAGGGAAGTTCTTCAATGACAGAGTAAATACCAGGGATGCCTGGGTGGCTTAGTCATTAAGCATCTGCCTTCAGCTCAGGTCATGATCCCAGAGTTTTGGGCTTGAACCTGGCATTGGGCTCCCTGCTCAGTGGAAAGCCTGCTCCTCCCTCTCCCACTCCCCCTGCTTGTGTTTCCTCTCTCACTGTGTCTCTCTCTGTCAAGTAAATAAATAAAATCTTAAAAAAAAATAAATACCAGGAGAATTTGAAAACTCATTTTTCTACCACATTACTTTGTTCTATGTCTCTATCTTTGGAATTCAGAAATTGTTGGGAGGCAGGAAACATTTTAATCTTCTTAAAAAAAATAGCAGCTGCTTTCAGTTGAACAGTCAAAGAAATGCAATGGGAGCAACAAAACCAAGATGTGGCAAAACACTGAGCTGATCTGAAGCTATCACAAGCCAAGAGAACAGAAGAAATAGCCTGTGACTTTGCCATAAATAATACTGAGGAAGAAAATAGAGATATGTAGATTAAAGGATCCAGGATGACTGCTGTGTTTTCAACTTGAGTAACTACGGGGATGTTATTATTTTCTTTGGTAAAGATTTATTTATTATTTTAAATATTTATTTATTTTAGAGAGAGTGGAGGGCTGGACAGTGAGAGAGAGAGAATCTTAAGCCAACTCCGCACTGAGCATGAAGCCCGACACAGAGCTGGATCCCACGACCTGAGATCACAGCATGAGCCAAAACCAAGATTCAGGGGCTTAACTGACTGTACCACCCAGGCATGCCAAGATTTATTTATTTGAGAGAGGAAATGGGGGAAGAAGGCGGGGAGGGGTAAAAGGAGAGGGAGAGAATCTTCAAGCAGATTACCCACTGAGTGCCAAGCCTGATGTGGGGCTTGACCTCATGACTCATGAGATCATGACCTGAGCCAAAACCAATAGTCAGCCACTCAACTGGCTGAGCCACTCAAGTGCCCTTGGAGGAATGTTACTGAGATAGAGAGGTAGTTGAGAGTAGAGGATGTTAAGAAATTAAGAATTCTGCTAGAGCCATACTAAGGTTGATTATATCTAGTAGATGCCCAGGAGATATTGGTTAGAAGTTGGATATACAAATACAAAGCTTAGGAGAGAGGTCAGCACTAAAATAAACTGGGGTTCATATAGAAATTCGGAGATAGGGAAAAGATACTGTAATCAACAAATGTTTGGATATAATTGTCCATATTTCTGAAGGAAAAGTAAAAAAATACTATATAGGGTTGGGAAGTCCCTATTGCACAATTTAAACAAAACTAACATTTTTAAGTGCTTACTGTAAAAGTGCTAGGCACGTTTTTGAATACTTTAAATTTGTTAAAACGATAGTTTTGTAGGTTCTATTATGAGTCAGTTAATGTCTGTTATCAACACTGAGCACAAAATGGTCAAGGCAGGTTCTACCTAATAGAGGCTAGGGAATTGGATGCACTAGTAGCCTAGGAACAGTGTAAATGCTTCTGCCAAACTCCAGGGGAGTTCTCAGGGTCTAAAGGCCTCTTTTCCCATTTAAAACTAGTCACCTTGCAGAAGCACTTGTGGGACTGGGTAGGACATGCATAGCAGCTGGTGAGGAGATAGCCTTGCTTTTGGTAGACCACTGTTTCATCATACAATTTTCTATTTGATTCCCTTATGTGTCAGAAAAGGATTTTAAAAAGCAGTTTAAAAATATGAAAGGATATTGAAAGTTCATATTGAGTGGATCTTCATCTTTTTATCTTATATTTGAGAAAACAACTCCTAGACTGCTTTGGGTTGTCCTGGTTTTCAAATGCTAAATCCTAGGCTGCATAGATCATAGTTCTAACCCACCTGCAATTTTTAGGAGACTGTGCTACTGTAGAGCAGATGAAAACTGTTTGCTTTGTGTCAAAATGACCTTCATGTAAATTAACCTAATAGGCATTTGCTAGGTATCACCTTGGTTACAAAATTTTTGCAGAAATGAAACTGACATATTAAAATGCATTCAACCTAATTTTATTGTGGAAAATATAAGCAAAAATTAGCCATCAGACAAACACACACATATAAACTAACATATGGATTTGATATTATATATACCCACACTCTCACAAATCTCGCACAGAGTTCAGGCTGATATTCTTTGATAGTGCTGGCAATTTCCATGCATAAATCATAGAATATGAGATTCATGAACCACACTGGCTGAAGTGAATAATGATTCTGTAAAGTTTAAATCTAACTTTTTGTGAAAGCCAGACATTCTAGAATGAGGAATAACCTTTAAAACTCTATGGGACATACCATATTAGTGACCATTATATTAATAAAAAGAAGAAAAAAAAACAATCTCACAGAATGAGAAAGGATTGTGTTTCAGTTTGTTTCTACTCATAGGTTTTTCTCCTAATTCATTTTTATTTAGGTACCTAGGGAGTCCTGCTGAGCTCTGCACTTTCACCTGTTGTGTGATGCATGCGTGGAGTAGCTGATATTTCTTCTTAACACTGTATGAAATGTAGAGCAAACAAGCAATTTGTAAGGGATTTATTTTAAAAAGCCATAAGGGATAAGAATATGGCAATGGAGCTTGATTAGCTAAAAATGGATTCTCTAATGAGGATATGATTACTAGCTAGCTTCAAGCTTTATGATTCTTTGCTGGAAATACCACTGATTTTCTGAAAGAATTTTAAGGAGTCGACTTCAGAATGGAAGAGCTCTTCCTCTCCTAGTTTTTTCTCTTCTTTATTAAACAGTATACTCTCTTCTCAGTTCAGTTTTCCTATCTGTGAAATAGGGATATGGTTACTATCCTTTCTGATATAGTGTGATTATAGGAATCAAATGAGAAAATAAATAGATAGCAGAGAAACATGCATATGGTATAGCTATACAAATGTTATAATGTAGTTTTAATCACCCAGATTCACCCAATCCCAATGAAACACTTTTTAATCAAGTATAGTTGAGATACAATGTTACATTAATTTCAGGTATGTGGGATTTGAGAATTTGACACATAGTTCTTGAGGTGAACATTGTATAGTGGTATCTGTCACTGTAGTAAGTTATTATGATTGACTATATTTCCTGTGCTGTACTTTTCATCTGTGACTTACAACTAGGAATTTATACCCCTTCACCTATTTTTGCTCATTCCCCCACTCTCCTTCTCTCTGGCAACTACTGGTTTGTTCTCAGTATTTGAAACTTTCCCCCCTCACACACATAATTGAAATCTTACAGTACTTGTATTTTTCAGTCTGATTTATTCACTTAGCATAACTCCCTATAGATCCCTGTTGTTGCAAATAGCAAGATTTCATTTTTTATGACTAATATTACATTGTGTATATATATATATATATATATATGTATACACACATATATATGTTATATACAAACATATTTCATGTGTTTATTCATTTATCAATGAACACTTTGGTTTGTTTCTATATCTTAGCTATTATAAGTAATACTGCGATAAACATAGGGGTGCATGTATCTCTTCAAGTTAGTGTTGTCATTTTCTTAGGGTAAACACCTTATAGTAGAATTACTAATCATTGATATTTCTATACTTAATTTTGTGAGAAATTGCCATACTGTTTTGCATAGTACTGCATCAGTTTACATGCCTACCAGTAGTGCATGGGGGTTCATTTTTCTCCAATTTGTATGTCTAGTCTTTTGGATGGCTGTTCTGATTGGTATTAGACAATACCTCATTGTGGTTTGGTTTGTATTTCCCTGATTAGTGACATTGAGCATCTTTTTGTGTGTCTGTTGGCCCCAAATGAAACATTTTAATATTTACTTGGCTTTTTGATCAGCACCTTATAAAGTTATAGATTTTCAAGAGATAATTTTAAATTTTAATTTTTAAAAAATTGACCTATTTAAAAACACAGATGACTATTGGTTTCTCTGTTAGTTAACTTTGCAAAGACTTAATGTATCAAAAGAAATTCTTGGAGAATTTTTTGAAAAACATTCCTCATAGGAATATAGAAAAGTATTTCTGAATATTTCAGAGGCTTATACATTTTTAAAGGTCCTTGATTACTTATTCTGAAGTAATCTATTCTGAAGCACCATTATTCAAGGAGGTATGGACAGTATGGTTGTCTTCAAGGAAAACTAAAACAGAACAAAACAAAAACCAACAAAACAAAATAAAAACAAAAGCAAAACAACTGAATCCTAAAATCAAAAACAAACTTCTCAATCTCCTCTTCTTCTTGGGCCATGACTGTTCTTTTGCTTAATATGGCTATAAACAGACATGTCATTTGTTGGTTCATTTGTTCAACATCAACTATTTGATGAGTATCTACTGTGTGCTAGAGTAGTGGGCATAGATCAGTGATAAAAGCAGACAAAATCATTGTCTTCATAGAGCTTGCATTCTCTGAGCCATATTACCATGTGGAGTAAAGAGCATTGTCAGCAGAGCTAATTGCTATTATAAAGACCTTGAAACAAGCAAGGTTGGCATATGGGAAGAGTGAAAAGGAGGTCAGGGTGGGTAGAGCAGAATGAGTAAGAGAAGAGAGGCACAAAGGAAGATATGGAAATATGTAGGGCAAGATAACATACAGGTATTGAGACCAAGGTAAGAACATTGAGATTTATAGACTTGGTGTGCATAAAACTGTTAGATTAATGATTTTTTTGCCATTCATTTAACACAATGACTTTTCCTCAAAATACTGTACCTAATGAATGTGACATGACATGATAATTTTATTAGTTTCAGCCCATAATCATCAATTTGGCATATGGTTTTTATTCAGAATAATATATGGACAGATTTGAATTATGTAGCATGTTGGGACAAACCGACCATGTTTGGGTTTTCATAATTGCACATAGTATGAGGAGTGGAGGAATAGAATCTTCTACCATTTATTTGTTGACGCTACATGCTCTGTACAGGTGTTTTAAAGCACCTTCTTATTGAGCCTTAATTTGGCCCAGGTGTTTTTTTTGTGCTATACCTCAATTTCTCAGTGAAGTATGAGTATATAAGTAATCATGAGCTCTAAAACAGTTAAATATTTGTGAAGAATAGGACACAGAATTATTCATGTATGAAAGATGACTTACAAACTCCTGCATTACCCACCATTCACAATCAAGACTTTCTTCCTCTTTTGGCAAGTACCTCTTATAAAAAATATGTTGTATCAAATTGTATATATTTATTTACTTTCAGTTATTTATTGCTTATATGAATTTGTTCTCACTATTCAATTTTTCTAAATGTGTAAACTGCATATTTACCTCTAGGTTGAGGGTAGAAAGTATCATAATAGGTTTCCTTAAAATTAATGGATTTTTATAAAATTAAGTACTTGTCACTTATGGCAGAGCATTGAAGGATAAATGAAGCTCATCAGGTGACAGAGAACTGTGTTTTGAGATGGGAAGACCATGAAGAACCAAGGTAATTGAATAAAGGTTATCTGTTTTAAGTTGACTTTCTTTCTGGAGCTCTAGATACAGTGTCAAACTTTAAATAGCAATTTCTTTAGCTAGTAAGGACCAATGAAACTACCCAAATAACAAAATTTCTTCCTCTTAGGGTATACCATTATGCTTACTTAGCTAGACATAATTGCATAATTTTGCATAATTACAAAAAAATCTTTATCACAGCCCAGTAGAGTCAGAATCTCAACTGTTCAATAATTTCTTTTTGGTTAAGCCCGATTTCTAATTTTTTTTTAAATTTCAGATTCTTCAAAAATGCTCCCTTTATATTGCTAAGTATTTTTGTAGATGTCACCTTCTCCTGTTTTCTCATCTTTGAATAGGGCCCAGGTGTACAGTATAGCTACTTAATATTTAGGGTTCATGGAATATTCTGTTTTCAGATCTAAATTTGGAAAACCCCAGTGTGGTTCCTAACCTAGTTATCTAAAGCATTAGCTACTGAGTAGTTTTGTTTGACTCTTACTGTTCTGTCGATGGAGACCTACAATTTTTCTTCAGAGAATATAGGTTATCCAGGTATATGCTCCTCATGGAGAGTTAGAATGAGTTTGAAGGTACAAGTAACTCTAATAACCAGTAGTCTTACTTTTAGCAGCATGGAGTTCTTTCTCCCCATTCTAGCACTGTACACTCTACCAATAAAATGCTTCCTATTATTCATTTGCCTTTCCTTGACACTACCAAATAGCACTTTCTGTCTTTTCCTATTTTTCTTTTCTATGTACCCATCACCTACCTCTGTCTTTCTCTATATTTACATCTCTTTCTTATCTCTACCATTATCTCATACATTCCAGATCCCTAAGAGATTATCTTTCTGAGTTAGCCATGGACAGAGCTTTTATGCCAGGCTCCCTGAAGTCACTGGTCATCTCCTAGATAACTGATGTAGTTCATATACCATGTCCTGATCTAATTTGTTATACCAAGGGAACAGGATAAAATGGTATAAGACACTACAACATAAGTACGCAAAATCAATTCCAGACTCTGTTCAAGACCAGTTTGTTGGCATAGCAAGAACTTAATGGTTTTATATCCAGAAAAATCTGCCCCTCTCTCTCCCCTTTACCCCTTACCCCTTCTTCCCCCTTACCTTGTTCCTCCCTCTGTTGAGGTGCTCATAGAAGACTTATTTGTACCATTTCTCAATAATTAGAATTCTGTGGAAAACCATATAGCACTGTTCATCCTTGTTCAATTCCTACTCTATTGTGTAGGAGAGAATAGATGTATTCTCTAATTAGAAGTAGAAATTATTACACTATTAGAATTGAGCAAAGTGGGGAACATGACTCTTCCTCAGCATGACTCAAGAGGATAGTTCCTGTGTAGTTGAGTTGTGGACCTGTGGTTTTAGATTTATCTTACTCTTGAATACCATAGTGTTAAGATAGTATAATGGTTCAAATATTTTTTATTCATTGAATAAAAACAATGTTATTTTTAGCTATAGGGATACATTACATAAAATAATCCATTCCTAGTAATGATGAAGGTAAATTCTCCAAATGTTAGGTATAATTTCTTTATCATATGCTGTTATTGCCAAATAATTTTCAAATTTTGGAAATATAGGTAGTATAATCAACATGGTAGTCACTTTTCAAAAGCCCCTCTTATTCTGCTATCAGAAATACTTAAAAGCAAAGGTCCAAATTTATAAGGGCAAGTGATTAAGACCAAATGGGTAATATAAATGGATGGAAAAGGCATACTATAATATGATTGGGTGTGGGGGGAACCATGGTTAAGTAGAGAATATGTTCCTTGTCTAGAATAGTCCAAAATAAAATTTACATTTCTCAGAACACTGTTGTGGCACATGAATACATAAGAGCCACATTGTGGTTATGGACTATCAGATTATAACATGTGCTTGTTCATTTTTTTTTTTCCCCAAATGACTCACCTGATAAGAGAAGAAGAATTAACCAGATGTGGTCTAGGGTAAGAGGGGATTTCTTAATCTCATGTATAGGAAAATCAGACTAGTTTATGGGGAGAAAAATATAAACTATAGGGGAGAAGAAGAATGAATTGAACAGATGCTAAACCCATAAGAAACTTGTGGAGATGGCAAATATAACCTTATATAAGATAAATTGTTTCTTGTCTTCTGAGCCTCGAGCTTAACTTCGAGATTGATTGAACTTCTTATCTTTTATGCCTTTGCTGAAAACTAATCCCAATGAAGCCTCCTGTGACCAGCCAATTTAATATTGTGAGCACTCTGGCACTTCTAATCTTCTTAATCTGTACTACTTTTTCTTTTACCTACAGCACTGACCCATAACACTGATGTTATATAACAAGAAGCAATATGTATGTATCATAGTAACATACTAACATATTATATATCATAATCATTGCTTACTGTCTATTTTCCTTACTAAGATATAAACTAGATGAAGGCAAATACCTTCATCACTTTTATCCCCAGATATATCACAGGGTCCTAGAATAAATCTTGAAACATGATAGGTTCTCAGTAAATAATTGTTGAGTGAAAAATGGAGGTGGACATAGGTATGGCTAATTGCAGGTAGCAAATAAATTTGCTGTTGAATGACCCAATATTCTTGCAAAACAGAAAGAAGGGCTATCTGTTTAGAGATAAGGATTTGAAGGAGTAGCAGGGTCTTTGGGTAGAAAGAAGCTAAAGCCATGGATAGAAAATCATCTGTCCTATTCTGTTGAAACCCTATCTAAATGTGGATGCTTTAATTTTGCTATGGTAAGCTTGGTTCTGTGATTTTTTTTTCCCCTCTAGCAGGACACTGAAGCCTGTGGCAAAGGAATCATGTACTTAAATTGAATTAAAGTAGTGGATTAGTGGACTGGATGTGACCCAAGAGCAGGGAACACTGATAAGATAACAAGACAATGATTAAACAGTAGATACAGTAGAGTCTAAAGAGGAAGTAAAGCCATGGACAAGCATTAGTTTAGAAGGAAATTTGGGATTTATTAAGTATGCAGAGATATCAGAGAGAACAGCAAGCAGGAATACTTAGAAAACGGTGTGAGGAGGCACCTGGGTGATTCAGTGGGTTAAAGCCTCTGCCTTGGGCTCAGGTCATGATCTCAGGGTCCTGGGATCGAGCCCCACATGGGGCTTTCTGCTCAGCTGGGAGCCTGTTTCTCCCTCTCTCTCTCCCTGCCTCTCTGCCTACTTGTGATCTCTGTCTGCCAAGAAAATAAATAAAATCTTAAAAAAAAAAAAAAACGGTGTGAGAACATTATGGTTGGAATAGTCTTTTGTGAAAGCAGGTTACATGAAAGCAGAGATTATCTGTTTGGATAATTGCTGTATACCCAGAGGTGCTTAGCACATAGTAGGTCCTTAATGAATGCTTGTTGGATGAAAGGTGAGGTCCAGAATGTGACCATCAGAATAGGTTCCTATGGTACAGGACAAGGATAGACTTTTGAGATGAGAAGATATCAATGATCAAATTGCTGAACGATTCATACCTGCTCTTCGATGCTTCTATGAAGACAAAGCAATTGGAAGCTTTGTGTTAAAGACTTTAAATTGCAGACCCACATGGCAGACTGGATGGAGGGTAGATGTCATGAATGTTGAAAAAAGAGGGATTTTCTGTATCAAAGTGGAAGAATAATAGTTTTAAAATGAGAAAAGGCTAATTTGATCTGTACTAATTTTGCCTCCAATGTCTGAAATATAGGGGAATGGCTGATAGAACAAATTCTCCAAAAAGTTATAGCAGAAAAAAAACCAAGTTTCATTTAAGGCAAAGGGATAGAAGTAGCATTCTGTGAACATTCAGAAGTATAAGAGGATTGATTTACAATGAAATAGTTCTTCCAGAGGGTGCATGGTTAAGAGGAAAAAGGCTGAGGAGGGGACAAGGGGTAATTATGGGAGAAGAAATTCTTCGGACGATTTAGTAGAACCTACCAGTACCCCTCGAGAAGAATTGATAAACCTCTTCAAAGAGTAATACCCAGTGTTTTGAGAGAATCAGAGTATATTTCAGTGATATTAGCATTTATTACTTATAACTAAAATAAGGCTATTATGTTCTGAGAGTATCACTATAATATTTATTGAACATTATGATAAGTACTACATTGCATTATCTCATTTAATTCTTATCATATGAAATAACCACTATCCTCTATAAACTGGGTCTCAGGAAGAGTAGCTTGCCCAAAGGTACAGACAATAAGTGGAAGAGTTGAGGCTTAACCACAGAAAGTTTGATTATTGAGATTTTATTTAACAAGAGCAAGAGTGAGTGAGGGGAATAGAGAGAGAGCAAGCGTGAGCACCGGGTGGGGCACGGGGTGGGGGCGTGAGAGATGGGGACAGGAGGGAAGGGAGAAGCAGACTCCCTGCTCAGCCGGGAGCCAGAGGCCGAGCTCTACTGCAGGACCGGAGGTCATGACCTGAGCCAAAGGCAGAGACAACTGACTGAGCCATCCAGGCGCCCTGAAAATTTGATTTTTTTAAAATATTTTTAAAAAAATTTATTTTTTTGACAGACTGAAATCATAAGTAGGCAGAGAGGCAGGCAGAGAGAGAGGAAGAAACAGACTTCCCACTGAGCAGAGAGCCCAATGTGGGGCTCGATCCCAGGACCCTGAGATCATGACCCGAGCTGAAGTCAGAGGCTTTAACCCACTGAGCCACCCAGGCACCCCTGAAAATTTGATTTTTAAATTCTTCATTCTTAACCACTGGTACATCTGCCATACTTTAAATCTCAAGAGTTCTTCATATCTTAATATAAACTAGGTTTCCCTTCTTAATTTAGATGTTAGGTTTTCAGTGTTCTAAGTGCATCTGACTCTGCCAGCTTCACACAGACACAACTCTCAATGACATAAACATGAAACTGTAAGATAACACTCCATTTTGAAGATGTGTGTTGAGAGTACAAAATAGTGTTTTAAAATAGAAACCAAATGATTTGAAGTTTTGGTATGAATATATACAAATTTTACTGAAAACAGTGAACAAATTCTAATTTACTGGCAATATTAGAGATTGGGAAAGGGAGCAAAGATAAAGAGAACAGACATTTATATGCCTACACTATATTTTAGACACATGATTTATGCATAATCTAATTAAATTCACCTAACAGTTGTGTAAGGTGTGTATATAAATGAGGAAACCATTTCATTTTTTTTTTTAATTTTTATTTATTTATTTGACAGACAGAGATCACAAGTAGGCAGAGAGAGAGGGGGAGGCAGGCTCTCCGCCAAGCAGAGAGCCCAATGTGGGGCTCGATCCTAGGACCCTGAGATCATGACCTGAGCTGAAGGCAGAGGCTTTAACCCACTGAGCCACCCAGGTGCCCCAGGAAACCATTTCAGAAAGGTTAAGGTCTTACAGTTATCCAGTGGCAGATCTGGGATTTCTGATGTCAAGTACAAAATACTCTGAAATTCCAGAAGTTTCTTTTATTATCCTGTGCTTCCTGATAAGAATATGATCCAATGAGTAGAATTTAGCTCTGTGCACACATTTTATGGGAAAATCTATGTAAATGAAAGGCATCTGGTTAGATATAGGGGTGCCAGATAGTTTGGTCTGCTATGTGTACTAAAATAGACTAAACTTGGCCTGCCCACGCACAGAAAAAAATGATATTCTATATGAGAAATTTGATAAAATTCAACACATTCCATTTTACTTCATGGAGATTTAATTAAAATGTTAATTTTAATCTTAAATGAAAGCAATAGCAACAGTAATTAACATTTACTGAGCACTTACTGTGTGTAAGACACTGTTTAAGCACTTTATATATATATTAAATGGATCATCACAAGTCTATTGGGTTCTTCATATTGTAGGTTCTGTCTCTCTAGCCTGATCAGCATGTTTTATATCAGTGGTTCAACAGTGCTGATCCACAGATTGGTGCTGGTCTGGCTTCAAAGAATACATCCCAGATAAGATAAATTAAACAAGCTAGGAGGAGGACCTTACTTTAAAAAAATATTTATTTTAAATAAGTTTCCCTGGGCGCCTGGGTGGCTCAGTGGGTTAAGCCTCTGCCTTCGGCTCAGGTCATGATCTCAGGGTCCTGGGATCGAGCCCCGCATCGGGCTGTCTGCTCGGTGGGGAGCCTGCTTCCTCCTCTCTCTCTCTGCCTGCCTCTGTCTACTTGTGATCTGTCAAATAAATAAATAAAACCTTTAAAAATAAATAAATAAATAAATAAGGTTCCCTAACAAATGAAAGCTTTCCCTAATGTGACAAAATACATATCTTACTGATTTAATATCCAATATGTTGCATTAATCAGTTTATGGATTACTCATGGCTCTAACAATTAATTCCATACTGGTATGTGACATATGAGTTGTATCAAAACATTGAACACGTTTAATAAATCTGTAGATTTTAATTTTCCAAAATAATGATCCAATCTTAGAAATGAAGATTGCATTTAGAGCACCCAACCATGCTAAAATGTAGACAGAGATCTTTTTCCCCCCATAAGTGACAACATTCAAATCTCCTTTATTTTTTCAAATGAAGAGTTATCATACTTAGTCAAATACAGTACATATAGATCATGACAGTGAATTTACAGAAGGATCCCACTTCTCCAAAAGAAGGATCCCACTTCTCCAAAAGAAGGATCCCCTGCGTGGCTCAGTTGGTTAAGCAGCTGCCTTCGGCTCAGGTCATGATCCCAGCGTCCTGGGCTCGAGTCCCGCATCGGGCTCCTTGCTCGGCAGGGAGCTTGCTTCTCCCTCTGCCTCTGCCTGCCACTCTGTCTGCCTGTGCTCACTCTCTCTCTATATAACAAATAAATAAATAAAATCTTTAAAATACTAGAATGTTCTAGTATACAAAGTAGGGCTTACAGTAGTGCACTTACTAAGTATAGAAATTGAAGTATAAGCTGAAATCCCCAGTGATAGTGATCTTGCAATTAGGCCATTCTTTTGTATTTTGGGGATAATATCCTAAATTAATCTAAAGTGTAGGTCTACAAAGTGAGTCTGTATACTGAAATATAAGGTCACATTATAATACATTTTTTTCTACAAGACTGACATTTTTTGATGTGCTTGTTTGAATATTTTTATTCAATATTGGACACTTAGTACACTCAAGATAAATAGCATGTGAACTTGAGTGATATTTATGAACAGAGTTGGCTTTAATTAGAGCAGGCCTACAGAGTGTAATATGAAGGGTACACAGTGGTATGTCCTTTCTTCAAAATATCTTTCTTGCTGGCCCTACCTTAAGGCAGAAAACTAATTTATTCTTAAGGCCTTGAAAGCTACTGTTAAATGACAAATGTTACCTGTGAAAAACCAAGCACTGCTTTCACATTAGAATTCACTTGTTTTGTAACTTTTTGATCACTACTATATGTCTTACTATAGGCCCCCTTTCACTGAATTTACAGGGCTCTAAGAAAAAATGCAATAAGTGATATTTATAAATTAAGCCAAAGTCATTTTCTCTTTGTTTAAGGACACATTTATGTATAATATCTATATTAAATATATGCTTTATTTTCCAGAAAATATCACAAAATAATTCCATATTCCTTTAATTCAATAAACTATTTTGTTGAGTACAATCGTGAAGTGACTATTTAGACTAAATATATTGACGTGATTATTAGTTTTTTTGGCAAAGAAATGGTCAGATAAAAAAAAAAATGTGTCTTCCATGGTAGGCAGAGTTACTGAAGAGCCCACACCTGGTGAAGGTTCACAATGAATGGCTGATGTGAACACTGTAATTTTGCATTATAGAATATTACGCTAGATGAAAGGAAGAGTGGACTATAATCCTCTGGTTTTCTGCGTAGACTTAGCAAATGAGGCTTTAGCTACTTTTCTTCCCTTACAATATGTGACCTTGTCAATAGATAAATATTCCATGTATTTTTAATGAAATTATTTAATAAAACATTATCAAAATTTATGTGGTTCCCTATAATAGGAAGAGTTTATTGTACTGTACTGTTGTGGGGAATATCTCATGGATAAAAAAGAACACAGTAATTACATATTAGATGTCAGACAAGGCTGTGTTTAATTTTAATATGTTTAATTATATATCAGAATTGCTCTGAGATACTTTGTGTTCAGGGCAGTACCATTTTAGAGAGGGATAAGGTGAGATTTCTTAAGAATATTCCTTTGTATTAAGTTACCATTCTCATTTAAATGATTCTTCCTTTTAAGATGTCCTTCCTAAAATTTCAACCACCAAATGAGTTTTGTTCTTAGGCTAAGTAGGAAAATAAATAAAATGCTTCATGCATTTATTCATTCTTTCATCCAGATGGTATTTGTTGAATACCTGCCATATGCGAAATGCTGAGGACACTGCAATTAACAAGGCATGTGTTTGCACTCAGAAGATCTCAGTTGGGTGCAGAGAGACCAAAAAACCAAAGATGACAATCCAGTGTGATAAGAACCATAATAGAGAAATGCACAATCTTGGCTTTTCTGATCACCCACAGAGAGGGGATGGTGAACCTGGAGTGATGCTAGATACATTTCTAGAAAGGCTTCCAAGAGTAACTGAAGCATGAGTGGTCTTGAAGAATAAGGAACAAGATCATCAGGGTAGAGGAAAGAAGTTCTAAATATAGGAGGAATCAGTAAACTTAAAAAATGGAATCATTTAAAAAAAGCATAGTCTATCCAGGAAACTAAAGTAGTTTAGGATGGCTGAATGTGAGCTGCTTTAAGGGAACATGGGTAGATACATGATGAAAGGCATGGTATAGACCAGGTAATGAAGGGGTTATAGATTACACCAAGGACTTTATCACCTAAAAGGCCATGAACAACCACTGAAGAATCTTGAACAGAAAAGATGGGATTTGAATTTTAGAATGCTTATTTTAGCATTAGAGTGGTGGAAACTGGTGAGGTGGCCACAATGGAGACAGAATTATTAGTCAGAAAACTTTAATGAATGGTGAGGTTCTCTTCTAGGGCAGTAAGTGTGGGCATCTTGAAAAGGAGACATCATAGTTGTGATGCTTAGGTGTCAAATAGGACCTTCTTACTAACTGATGTGGAAGCAAGCAGGGTAAAAAAGTTTTCTCAGATATAGACTTTTTTTTACTTTGACTTTTTACTGGTGAAATTAAAATTATAATAGGAAAAATAGATTTGTTGAAAACTACAGACAAGATAGAGCTCAACTATACTAGTTCATGTTGACTCTGAAATACCCTCAGGACATTCTGACCAATGCCTATGACTGTAAGAGAAAAACCTATGGAGCAAGAACAGACCATAGGGTTGAATTTTCTGTGTCTGAGTCCTAGATCTATTTACTAGCTAGAGGATACTTGGAGAAATACTCAACCTATGTAAGCCTCAATTTTCCCACATGTAAACTTTTTATAAGCATCAAATGAAGTATTTCATAGTAAATGTATACCAGGGCATGGCATATAATATACCCAGTGGATTTTGCTGTGTTATTATCACTATAAAAATAGACAGTGTTTGAGTCTTATGTTCAAGAGAAATAAGTGGACTAGAGAAATGGATTTAGAGTTGTGGATTTGAGAGTCCTCAGCATGAGTGATTTTACTATTGCATCCAGTTATCTGCTGTTGCAGTCTTGCTACTACAATCACTGCTTAACAAACTCAAAGTGATTGAGCCTTCAAATAAGCTGTGCATCACTTCTGGTCTTAGCTGGGCTCTTTTATATTTCTGTAATCAGCTGTGGGTTGCTGATTTGGTATGGGTTGTTTCATATGTTGGAAGGTTGGCCAGATGTTTACTAGTTTAGAATGGCCTCAGTTATTTTTCACATGTGTCACAAATTTCCCCAGCAGACTGCAATATGTTCTCATGGAGAGGCAGATGTACAAGAATAGACAAGCCCAATTATACATAAAAGTACATGTACATTCTTATCAAGCCCCTACTTGAATGATGATTAATAACATCCCTTTGCTTAGGCTGTAAGAAGTCACTTGGTTGATCTCAGTCACACTAAGAGATGGCTAAAATGTTAAGAGGACAAAAGGGCATAGATATGGAGTATGAGACATTGAGACTATTAATTCAATCAGTTATTCTGTTTATTGACATAAAGCCATGAAATCACACTGTGATCATAAGGTAAAACTAGATTTCTCCTTCTCATTAATTGGACTCTTTTTTAAATTTTTATTTATTTATTTATTTTTATTTGACAGACAGAGATCACAAGTAGGCAGAGAAGCAGGCAGAGAGAGAGGGGGAAGCAGGCTCCCTGCTGAGCAGAGAGCCTAATGCGGAACTCGATCCCAGGACTCTGGGATCATGACCTGAGCGGAAGGCAGAGGCTTTAATGGACTCTTTTTTTAAAAAAATTCTTATTTGTAAATATTTATTTTACATCACTGCTGTGTATCATATTCTGCAACTAGACTGAATTGCATATAGTTCTCTTAACACTGCAAGGTACTTTATACTCCTTAGACATACTCTTTCCTTCATGGACTACCTGGCAAACTCCTCCTACTCGCCCTTCCTCAGTCCACACTTACTTTCTTTCTTTCTTTTTTCTTTTCTTTATGTTTTTCTTTCTTCCTTTGCCTTTATTTATTTATTTTTTTAATTAATATTTTAATTACCATATAATGCATTATTAGTCTCAGGGGTACAGATATGTGAATTGCCAGGTTTACACACTTCATAGCACTCACCATAGCAATACCTTCCCCAATGTCCATAACCCAACCACCCTCTCCCTATCCCCCTCCCCCCAAGTGGTCTCTTTCTATTCCATGATTTCTTTTCCCTCCCCCACAGCTGCTCTCTGTGAGTTGTTACCTTTTCATGTACTAGTAAAGAAGGTTTCTATATCAGATTTCTGAAGTGGAGCCACTTTAAGACTTCTTGTGTTAAAAGCAATACACATTGTTTTGATAAAAAATGATTACTAGCCTTAAATCACTCACTCCACAAATATTTATTGAGCATTTTTAATCTTTTAGATCCTGTTTTGGATTCTAAGAATGGTGGTAAATAAGTTAGACCTGTTCCATTATCTTATGAACTGACTTTCTGCTAGGGAAAACAGACAACAGGTAACCGAAAAACCTAAGAGACTTTTGAGCGTGGTATAACATAGGTAAAAGATAAGGCAGAAGACAGAATGAGTTTATCAGGAATGATTTAGAGTGGTAGGAACACTAGACAGGGTAGTTAGGAAGGTCTTTCCCAAAGAGATGTATTTTGAGTTGAAACATCTGGGAAGAGATCTGTCATGTGAGATCTGGGAAGAGTATTCTAGGTGGAGGGAGTAAAAAGTACAGAAGTCCTGAGGTAGAAACAAGTGTAGTTCATGGGGATGTCAAGAAGATCAGATTGCTGAGGAAAGATGAATGAATTCAAGTTTAGAAGCAGTCAGACACTTGGAGCTTTGCGTGCCATGGTAGCATTTGGCACTCATTGCAGATATAAAGGGAAGCCAGTGGAGAGTTTAAAGCAGGAGAGTGACAAGCTATAATTTTCAAGCACTGAAGATCATTGGGACAGTTTATTGGCTATACTTAACGTCTCCTGGTCCAGAAACTGCATCTGCCTAGAGCATATAACTTCTGCAAATCCACCCTGTTGGTACAGTGGTTTTTTTTCTAGTCACTTCCAGTTTAAAATTCAGTTTGTCCTGATAAACTGTTGAGACATATGAAAGTGTAATTGCAATCTTAGTTACTATACACAATTTAATATTTTTTCTCCATCTCTTCCTCATCAGAAAAATCCAAGGAGTTTGTATTTCACCTACCACCTAAAGAGTATGAATTGTTCACAAAGAACGTAGGGAGGAGGAAATTGGAAAGTTTTCTGGTTGATATGTAACCAGTTCACAGCCAGCCTGGTCTCCTGATTTTATTCTGCATTCCCTATGAACCCTCTCCGCAGTTCCCTGCTGTTGGAAAGATCACACCCTTTCTTCAATTATTCATTCTCTAGCAATAGGTCTATTCTTAATTTTCAGCTGATATGACCCATTGGCTCCACTGAGGGGTTTCTTGGTCGGTGGGGTGAAGGGAAAGGGATAGTGGATAGGAACGACTTGTAAACTTACTATCCTCCATGGCCTACTCTATCTTAATGAAAACCTAAGAGTTACTATAAAACAGCTGCTCTACAAGAAACTGAGTTAGCTTTAATATTTTGCCTTCCTTTTATGCTTGTCTCCTGTGGTTCAGCAGCTTTTCCTGTGTTCAGTGATCTACAGTGGCAAATTAGCTCTAATTTCTATGTCTAGAACCATTCCCTGACCCCAATTCAAGAAAAAATATCTCATAGTGGGGAGAATATCTTCAAGGGAAGATAGATGTACAAACCACACCTCCCAGTGAAAAGGGTAATGCATCAAGGAAAACTCTGGTGCTAACAATGTGACCCTCCCCTGGGGGAAAGGCAAAAAATTCTAATGTTCCATAAAGACTCTGTTCTTCTAGAAAAACATTTTTCATCAAGAGGCTTTTAACCATCTCCTTTTGCTGGTAAGAGAGGACCAGTTTTTTTCTTTTTTTCTGGTTTTATTAATGGACCCTAACTCCAGATAATATCTAAATTCAGTTTAGCCATCTACATTTTTCACTGAAGACAAGGCTAGGAATTGTCACAAGGGAGGAATACACAGACAAATACTCTAGGTATTGTTCCATTGCATATGATTTTTTAAGCATAGCTTTTTATGCTATATAAAGAACAGATTGGGGTGCCTG
Source organism: Taxidea taxus jeffersonii (assembly GCA_003697995.1). Lineage (NCBI taxonomy): Eukaryota > Metazoa > Chordata > Mammalia > Carnivora > Mustelidae > Taxidea > Taxidea taxus. The sequence goes on along the minus strand of RCUC01161567.1, from coordinate 28,451 downwards.
GGTGGCTCAGGTCCTGTTCTCAGGGTCCTCAGATTGAGAACTCCACGTCAGGCTCCCTGACAGGGAGTCAGCTTCTCCTTCTCCCTCCCCCCACCCCCAACCCCACCTCTTACTTACTCACCCACTCTCTCAAATAAATAAAATCTTTAAAAAGAACAGACTATGAAGTGGTGATGTAGGTGGATGGAGTTGATAAGGCACATGTAGAAGCAAGAAGACATGTTAGGAGACCATTATGGATAATTCAGTAAAAATAAATTGGATGAATCAAAACCATAAAGGGCACCTGGCCGGCTCAGTTGGTGGAGTATGCAACTCTTGATCTTGGGGTTGTGGGTTTTAGCCCCACATTGGGTGTAGAAATTACTTAAAGATATAAAAAAAAATGCCGTGTTTTATTTTCTTCCATAGTGTGCCTAGCAGAGATATAGGCATTAGAACATTTCTTCTGTGTTGTCTTATCACTTTTGAGGGAACATCTGACACTTATCTAAACTTTTTGACAAATGTACCTTGAGGAAAAACAAGGAACACTGTGCTGGAAAAAGGTACAGCATCTTAGAGGTATCTGGAAGGTTAACTTCACCACAGAGTCATTCGATCTGGTAAAAACGTTAATAGGAAATGGTTTTAAGTAAAGCATTTCTCCATGTGCCTTTGAAATTTCTGACTAGGCATTTAATGGTTGAATTTTTATTTTGGTTTAAATAGGATATAAAGTCTGAAAGAAAAGTTGATGAATCTAGAATCGGAGATATAAATATATAAGCAATAGCTAGTTAGCAACTTGAAATGGATGGACTTAGCAAACCTTAGTACTTTTGAACAGTCTTTTAAAATTCAGTTGTGTTCTTTAGGACAAATTATATGGATATTTTAAAGACCATCTCAGTTGATTTTTTTCATTATTAAAGAAAATATATCAAGTCAAATGGATGGCTATATTGTCTCTATTAACCTCCCAGAATATGCCATATAATTTTAGGAGGTAAAATCTGAGGATAATAAAATTGGATAATAAATCTAAGAAAAATAAAATTTTTACCTTTATAAAAATGGGTAGAAATGTGATTATTTTAACTTGAACTGATGCATTATGTCAGTGTTCTAATAGTATTACCTCCAGATTCACCTAACAGAGGTTTGGTGGTAAATTCAAATTTTTAGTATACATGTTCAGTGAAAAATTAATTCAGACTTCATTGGCAATGAATACTGGTATCTGTACAATTTCTCACTATTTCTCTCTCTCTGTCTCTCTCTCTTACTTTCTTTCATCCCTCTCTCTCTCTCCTAAAAGCCCTAGCAGGGTCCCTTAGAAACAGAAATTTATTGACCTGTTATATATTTTTTTCATACTACATATAATTCAGTTTGACAAATTCTCTATTCTCCTATCTCACCTCCATCAGTATCTTAGTCTCTTTTTATAATGTAAAAATGCATAGCAAGTTAGAATGACATAAGTGTAAAAAGTAGGGCTGAGTGGTGTGGTCATAACTGAGCTGACCTAAGAAGTTAGTACTCCAGAAATTTCCTTTGGTTAAAGTGGGGGTGGAGATCTTAGTGCTCTATGCACTGGACCCTTGCTCAGACTCTTTTGGGAGTCTGAGTCTCTATTATTCACCTTTCCTGAGGTCACAAATGGTACTGGAGATAAAAGTGTGGCTGTCAGAATAGCGTAGATTTATTCGTTGGGTGAATAAACAAGCCTGTGTTTGTTGTACCTTCACCAGTTGTTAAGCACTACTGTGCCCTCCCTCCCATCAGTCTGCAACAAATACAAAGGAGTTTACTACATTCGGCTTAGGAGGCTATTATGGCTGCCTGTTGTTTCTATTTGCTTGCAAAAACACTTCCTCTAGAGCTTTACAACTCAAAGTATGGTCCATGGAAGGCAGCAACAGCCTTCCATGACCTGGGAGCTTTTAAAAAATGGAGAATCTTAGGCACTGCCTCAATGCTATTGAATCTAGTAAGATTCTTAGATTTTACTGTTTATTAACATTTATAATCTCTAGAATAACTCTCAATAGGAGTTGTGCACTAGAACCTTCTTTCAAAAACAAAGAAAAACTGGTGTTCTCTCTCTGGTCAATTACGTCAAAATATGTAGGATGGACTCCAGGCATTGACATCAAAAAAATAAGTTCTGGGATTGATTTTGAAGTTCTCTGGGGCTAGGAGTTGCTAGATGGCTTCTAGCCCAGGAGTTTCAACATGGAAAGAAACAATTCCAGAGACCTTAGATGGTACACTCCATCTTTGCCCACTGATAAAGGGGTGGGACTAAATTAGCTAGGTCAGTCTCCTTCCTGGAAGAGTGGCTGACTCAGTCACCTATGCCAATCAAGGCACTCTGAATGAGAACCAAAAGTTGGATTGACTCTTGTGTGTTGGATTCCCATCTTTGGACTCAGTGATTCCAGATGATATGATCTTGGCTTCATAAGCCTCCTGTAACACATGTTTCTGAGGCTCTACTCTGACAGAGAGGAGATAGTACAGAAGGAATCGGGGACACCTGGGTGGCTCAGTTGGTTAAGCAGCTGCCTTCGGCTTGGGTCATGATCCCAGCATCCTGGGATCGAGTCCCACATCGGGTTCCTTGCTCAGCAGGGAGCCTGCTTCTCCCTCTGCCTCTGCCTGCCACTCTCTCTGCCTGTGCTCACTCTCTCTGTCAAATAAATAAATAAAATATTAAAAAAAAAAAAAAGAAGGAATTGGAGGCACAGGAGTGCAGCAGCGATACCAGAAGCTTAGTTGTGATTACTTTTGTAGTCACAACTCTAAGAGGTCCAAGCTCCCACTCTAAAATATCTAACTTTTCTCACTAAACTCTAAATTGTGAGATTCACTCTCCTGGATTTACCTAAGCTGTCCATTTTCCTTGTTGAATATGAACCGACAGAATTTTCATTCCTGATCTAGACAATCCACTTAAGAAAATAGGGAATGAAAAAATAACCTTGCCTATGCATCTTACTTCTTACCAACCTGAGTGTCTGTAATATACTAACTCTGTGTTTACTTTCAGAAGCCGAGGCAGTCTCACTTTCACACTGATCATTCTGATAGAAATTTAGAATGAGGTCTTGTTTTTCTCCTCGTTGTTCCACTTTGGAAGTCTTTATTTAAGAACTCTGGTTAGTCTTGTGGTTGCTTTGTTGATGCTGTCTTCTAGTTTCTGTTTTTTTCAATTTTTTAATTTACTGCTTATTTTTAGAAAACCTTAGTATGGAGAGAATGAAATTAGGCTGTTGGGAGGAGACTTCAAATTATTGACATGAAAGGATTAATTTTTATGTTAGGCCAAAATGTTTTATGTTAGGCCAAAATCTTTGAAAGAAATAATGTTTTAAAACAATTAGTTTAGGGAAAATAAGGTACATCAGTGGGTTAGGGAAGAAGGCAGAGTAGGAAGCACCAGGAATCTATCTTCCCACCCAGACAACAGTTGAACTAGAAGAATCTGTTTGGTGAAAATAGTTTGGACACTGAAGTTGATCGAAGGCTTAAAAGTTCTAGGGGAAACAGAAAAGTATGGCCCATTCAAAGGAAAAAAAAATCAACAAACTATTTCTGAAAAACACCCAATGGCAGATATACTATACAAAGACTTTAAAACAGAAGTCTTAAAGATGCTTAAGGCAACTAAGGTGTGGAATAAGTCAAGAAAACAATGTGCTCCATGAGTATATCTTATTGTACATTCATACCTCTCTATACCTCTCCCTCCATGAGTATATCTTATTGTACATTCATACCTCTATACCATGAGTATATCTTATTGTACAATCATACCTCTTGGATGGTTATAGTTATGTCTTCCATCAAATTTGGGAAGTTTTCCATCATTATTTCTTCAAATAGGCCTCCATGCTAAATTATAGTTAATTTTGGTCAATTTTAGCTGCCTATCTCCCACCCTCAGACGTATGGAAGGAAGCTGAGCATGTGTTTCTGGAGCAGCCTGCATGCACATAGGTTATAGAAACCAGGAGGGACAAAAAGGACCCGTCCTCCAAATACTGGGGATCTGTGCTGTGACCACTAAGGGCTGCTTCTGATCAGAGATGCAAAGAGTGTGATGGCCATTGATGCTGGACCTTCTGCCATTGTTGTAAGCCCCTTCCCTCAGGCAGGTTATTTAAAGGGCTAAGGCCCTTTTTTCTCCTCCTCCTTCATTTTTCTTTTTCCCTTTTTGGGAACCAGATATGAAAGACTAGGGCATTAGGGACACCTGGGTGGCTCAGTGGGTTAAGCCTCTGCCTTTGGCTCAGGTCATGGTCTCAGGGTCCTGTGACGGAGCCCCTCATTGGTCTCTCTGCTCAGCAGGGAGCCTGATTCCCCCTCTCTCTGCCTGCCTCTCTGCCTACTTGTGCTCTCTTTCTTTGTCAAATAAATAAATAAATAAATCTTTTTAAAAAAGAAAGAAAGAAAGAAAGACTAGGGCATTAGAAGGCAGCTGCATACCCAAGGAAAAATTAGAAAGTGACCATACACGCCCAGGGAAAGGTACAGGCTCAGAAAAGTCCTAGGAAGACTAAGTTTACACCTTAGGCTGATTCTTGTTTCAGACAGCCTGTAACAAGACAGTAAAAACTAGGGAATGGGAAGAACATGATTTCTAACGTTACCACATTATTAGACTCAAATATCCATTTTTCAATAAAATTCACAAGGCATACAAAGAAGTGCTCCAGGGGGTCCTGCAGGATGAAATGATTAAAGGACACTAGACAGTATGTCTATGTCCATACTACTCAGAGCCATACGAAGAAGTGTCTCCATAAAGGTAAATATATGGACAGCTATAAAAGCTAGAATTGTAACAATGAATTTTAACTCTACTTCTAGTTTTCTACATGATTTAAGATAATAATACATCTTAAAACAGCCTAAAAGCTATTATCATTGTAACTTGAGTTTGTAGCTCTACATTTTACTCTCTACATAATTTAAGAGACCTTTAAAAAGAATTATTAGCTTCCGTTTTAGGACATGGACTGTAGAAGTTGTAATTTTGTGACAACAACAACCAAAAGATGTGTGAAAAGAACTATGAAAAGAGCAGTTTTTGTATGTTACTCAAGTTAAGCTGGCATAAATTCAAGTTTGAGTATTATAATTTTAGGATATTAAATGTAATCTCCATGGTAACTACAAAGAGAATAGCTAGATAATAGATACAAAGGGATATGAGAAAGGAATTTAAACATTACAATGTTAAAAAAAATCCTCTATACCCAAAATATAGTAATGCAAGAAATAAAAGCTCTAAGGCATATGGAAAACAACTAGCAAAATGACAGAAGTTAGTTCTTCTTTATTAGTAATTACCTTTTTGTTGAATTAAGATTAACATACAGTGTTACATTAGTTTTATGTGTATATTAGTAATTAAATGTAAACATATTAAAATCTCCAAGTCAAAATACAAATATTTACAGAACAGATGAAGAAAGTTCAACAATATGGTATTCACAATAGGTGTTAGAGCCAAAGACACAAATAAATTAAAAATGACTCAATGGCAAAGATAGTCCATGCAAATAGTAACCAGAAGAAATCAGGCGTGGCTATTCTAATATCAGACAAGATAGGCTTTGAGTTAAAAGAAAAAAATATTAGGTGAGAAGAAGGTCATTGTATAAATAAGTTTCAATGTAAGAAGATAAAACATTTATGTACCTAATAATGACCATCAAATAGATGTAGCAAAAACAGAACTGAAAGGAGAAACACAGTTCTACAGTAGTAATAGGAGACTTCAGTACTTCATACTCAGTAATGGATAGAACCACCAGAAAGGAAATAAGGGAATAGGGGACTTAACACAATAAACCAACTAGGTCTAACAAAGAAAAACATTCTGTCCAAAACAGCGTTTATGTTCCTTTCAGGTAAACAAGGGACATTTTTCAGGAAAGAACATGTATTGAACCACAAATTAAGTCCCAGTAGATTATAAAAGACATTACACAAAATATCTTCTCTGACCATAATGGCTGCAGTTTAGAAATCACTAACTGAAATAAAACTAAACTTTGTAAACGTGTGGAAATTAAATACACTCTTAAGCCACTAATGGTTCAAAGAAATCACAATTGAAGTTAAAAAATACATACAGATGAAAAATATAATCATAATATGCCAAAACATGGGATGCATAGGCATGCTAAGGGGAAAATTATCACTATAAATGTTTACATTAAAAAAAAAAATACCTAACTTTACACAATAAGCAACTAGAAAAAAAAAAAAACTAAACCTAAAGCTGGCAAAAAGGAGACAGTAATAAAGATTGGAGCAGAGATAAAGAACACAAAAAAGGAAAGACAAATCAAAAGTTGGTTCTTGGAAAAGATTAGCAAAATTGACAAAAATTTAGCTTAATTTTTAAAGATTTTTAAAGATTAAAAAAGTAAAAAAAGGATGGAAATATTACTGACTCTAAAGAAATAAAATTTTGAGTCTATGGATAATTGGATGACTTAGATGAAGAAGACAAATTCCTGGAAATACAGAACTTATTAAGAGTAAATCATGAAGAAGTAGAAAATGTGAATAGACCCATAAGTAGTAGAGATATTGAATCAGTAATCAAAAAATCTCCCAAGAAAGCAAGCCCTGGACCTGATGGATTCATTGGTGAAGTCTACCAAACATTTAAGAATTACCATGATTCTTCACAAACTTTTCCAAAAAATTGAGGAGGAAATATTTCTTAACTCATTCTGTGAGACCAGCATTACTCTGATATCAAAGCCAAACAAAGACATTATAGGAAAGAAAACTACAGATCAATATCCCTCATGAACATTGATGCGAAAATCCTAAAAAAATACTACCAAACTGAATTGAGCAGCTTGTCAAAAGAATTTTACACTATGACCAAGTAGAATGTATTCCTGGTTTGCAAAGATCATTTAATTAATGAAAATCAATGTAGAATGAAGGGAGGAGGGAAATGCATGGTCATCTTAACTGATGTACAAAAATCATCTGAAAAAATTCAGCACCATATGATAAAAATACCTGACTGACTAGAAATAGGAGGAAATGCCCCAAGATGATAAGAGCCATATATGGAACACCCACAGCAAATATACTCAGTGAGAAAAGACAGAAAAGTTTTCCTCCAAGGTCAGAATACTCACTTTAACTACTCGTATTAAACATAACAGTTGAGGTTCTAGTCAGAGCAATTAGGCAGGAAAAATGAAAGATATTCAAACTAGAAAGGAATGAAAAAAAGTTCCTTTAATAGATGACAAGCTCTTCTATGTAGAAAACCTTAAAATTCCACCCCCCACACCCAGTTAGAACTAATAATTCAGCAAAGTAGCTGGTTGCAAAATCAACCTACAAAAGTCAGTTGCATTTCTGTGTACTAACAATAACTTGAAAATGAAATTGTAAAAAAAAATTACAACTTAAAGTAGCAACAATAGCATCAAAAGAATAAAATAATAAGAAATTAACCAAGTAGGTGAAAGACTTTTACACTGAAAACTATAAAACATCGTTAAATGAAATGAAGACATAAATAAAAACATACTCCATGTTAATAGATTAGAAGACTTAATATTATTCAGATATCAAAACTACCCAAACTGATCTACAGATTCAATACAGTCCCTCTAAAAAGTTGATTTTGGGTTTTTTTACAGAAACAGAGAAAGCCACCCTAAAATACATATGGAATCTGAAGAGCTTCTGTAACCATTTTGAAGGAAAAGAACAAAAAAACAGACAAAAAACAAAAAAAATGAGGGAACTCACACTTACTGATCTCAAAACTTACTACAAAGCTACAGTAATCAAAACAGGGTGATCTGGCATAAAAAAAATACTCAAGAACTAGTGAAGAATAGAGAGCTTAGAAATAAACCATTTCATACATAGCCAAATAATTTTTGACAAGTATTCCATGATCATTCGATGGGAAAAGGGGAGTCTTTTCAACAAATGGTACTGGCAAAACTGGATACCGAGGAATGAAATTGGATTGTTAATAAAAACCATATATAAAATTCAATTAAAATGGATCAAAGACTTAGGTGTAAGTCTTAAAACTATAAAACTCAGAAGAAAACATAGGGCAAAAATTTCATAGCATTGAATTTCTTGAATGTGGAACCAAAGGCACAAGTTACAGAAAAATAGGTAAGTTATACTTCATAAAAATTAAAAACTGTCTCAAAAGACAATATCAAGAAAATAAAAGCTAACCTACAGAATGATAAAAAATATTTGCCAATCATATATAGAAGGGGTTAATATCCAAAATAGAGAACCAGATCTCAAGAACAATAAAATAGCCATATTAAAAAATGGGCTAAGAACTTGAACAGCTTTTTTCCCAAAGATCTAAAAATGGCCAATAAACACATGAAAAGATGTTCAATATCAGTAATCATTAGGAAAATGCAAATCAAGAGTATAATGAGATGCCATCTCATGTTCATTAAAGTGGCTACTATCAAAAGAAGAGAAAATATCAAGTGTTGGTGACAATGTGGAGAATTGGAACCCTTGTGCACTATTGGTAGGAATGTAAAATGGTACACTTGCTGAGGGAAACACTATGGTGGTTCATCAAAAAGTTAAACATAGAATTACCATATGATCCAGCAATTCCACTTCTGGGTATATAACCAAAATAATTTACAGTAGAGTCTCAAAGATATTTGTACACTTACGTTTATAGCAGCATTATGCAAAGTAGCTAAAATGTAGAAGCAATCCAAGTGTCCATCTGTGAATAGATAAGTAAAATATGGCATATACATAAAATGATATTATTCAGGCTTAAAAAGGAAGGAATTCTAACATATGCTAAAGCATGTGAGGACACGATACAAGCGAAGTAAGCGAGTTACAAAAAAGACAAATACTGTGTGATTCTGTGCATTTGAGGCATTTTGAGGAGTCAGAATTACAGAGATATAGAATGATGATTTCCAGGGGATGGGGCAAGAAGAGCAAGGGAGTTATAATTTAATGGGTATAGAATTTTCTTTGCAAGATGAAAAAGTTATGGAGATGGATGGTGGTAATAGTTGTACAAACTTATACATTTAGTACTATTTAACTGTACACTTAAAATGGTTAAGGTATTAATTTTATCTTAGAGTATTTTACCAAAATAAAAACTAGAAAAATACTAATAAGTTAGTCTTTGAATTAGTGGTTAGTAACCAGCTTTTTTCATTTAAACTCAATAAATCATTGCATTATTATTTTTATTAAACAGTGCTTTTCTTACTCATCATAAGACACAACTGGTAAAAGCATAGAAATGATTCAGAAATTGATGAAGGAAAAAAGCTTAAATTGAAAATTATATAAAGATATATAAACATTACAAAAGAGATGGTATTTGGAAATATTCAATCAAAATTACCTTGTGAAAAATAGATGGCTAGAAATCTTATTTCTGGAGAAAAAAAATTGCTCAATTTGATTTTGACTTAGTTCTATCCTTTTGCTCCTACCAAGGTTATAATTCTAAAAGGTATACTTAGGAACAGGCAAAAATGACTAATTTTACCTTCCAAATTTTGCTTAAGACAAGCTTATCTGCTAAAAAGAAAACTTTTCTCTGCCTAAAGAACTAAAAAAAAATCATAGATTTTATAGATTAGCAAACTCATTCTAAACCAATTCTGTTTAAAAATATTTTTTTGATCTCAAACTTCCTACTTCCTATGCCATTAAGAATGGGTGAAAAGAAACTTAAAGATTTGTACAATACCTCATTGCTAGTACTTGCCATTACTTCGCATGATTCACAAAACGATTTTCTGGCTTTATATCTGTGAGAGACAGTGGGCCTTTTTAACACCATAATTTTTCATAAACTGATGAGTACAGGGATGATGAATGAGCCTTCATCCCAGAGTCTCCTCCAACTGGACTCTTTAAAAGAAGGTTGTTGTTTTGAAGTTATCTTTATTTTAATTTTATTTTACTTTCCATTGCTTTGCAGAGCTTTCTGGAAATTACATTATTTCCTTATCAGTTATTAAACCCTACAGATTACTTTTGTTCCCTTCAAGTTTAGAGGTTATTTTTAGTACATGGAGTTGAAGAATGAGATATATGGGTACTTGTGCTAGCCCACATCTGATGATAAGACTGGCAAGTAATATTAACTTCTGGTTGTGGCTACAAATTATTGTTTGGGAAGAAGTTCTCAATATGTATGAGAAGAGGCAGAGATGATAAACTCAAAAAGAAGGCGAGCATAGAGGAAAGAACTACTCCATCCCTAGGGCATAGCATCCTGCAGGCATTTAACTTGGCAACAAAAGGCAAGTTTTTGGAGGGTTGAAATGCAACCATGTGTGTCTTTAGTGTTTTTCTTGTCTGCAGCTTCTTCCATTTATTAAAGGTGATTCCATCTGACACTCTTAGATATCCATAGCTCATAAATTCTTTCTATTTTCCCTAGTGGTATCTACTCTCAGAAAACATAAGTTCCCTGGTTCTTTGCTTAGCGATTCTTTTTTTTGACAGGAGATGAAGGCAATATAGGAAATATAAGGGTAGGTTGATTGCATTTATTTCTCTCTTTTACAGATATTGACACGATATATATGTAAGGATACAGGACATGAGAAAACTCCCTTATCTGTCTGTCCATCCATGCTTCCATCACCTACTCATTCAGTTTAACTATGCTGTCTTATTCGCACTCCCTCTTGTTTTCTACCCTCCCCTTTCTCTCTCTCTCTCTCTCTGTGTGTGTGTGTGTGTGTGTGTGTGTATTCATTGATTCATTATTGGAAGGTATAGCCTACATACCATAAAATTAATTTTTTAGTATAAAATTGAATTTTGACAGTTATGTAACTACCACCACCATCAAGAGAAAACAGTCTTGTCACACAATATTTCTCTTATACACTGTTCTATTTAACCACTGCCCCTAACCTTTGCCACTGACAACCACTGATACATTTTCTCTTTCCTTAATTTTGCCTCTTCCATATAGCTTTTGGGATCTGACTATTTTTACTATCATAGTGTATTTCAGGTTCATCCATTTTGAGATGGGTATTAGTGGTTTATTTTTATCACTGAATAATATATGTTGATACACTGCTGTTTTTATATTTGTTCATTTATTGAAGGATATTTGGGCTCTTCCTAGTTTCTGGTGATCCTATATAATAAGCAAAGTCACTATAGACATTCACAAACAAGTTTATGTATGAGGGTAAACTTCATATTTCCTGGGTAAATACGTAGGAATGGGATTCTTTCTCACTTTAAATTAATGCTGTGGTTTTATACATTTCGTGGATGTATCTCAACTGTGTTTAGGTAAAAACCCCATTAGATCTGAATATACTGATAAAATTGAGGTTCTGGACTTGAAAGGTCAAACCTTGGGATAAAATCTACTTGGTTAAGGGATATTGTCCTTTCATGTATGCTTTTTTATTCTACTTATCAATACATCTTTCAGAACAGTTTTATTGAGATATAATTCACATACTATAAAATTTCTCTTTTAAAGTGCACAATTTGCAGGTCATTTTGTGTATTCATAGAATTCTGCATCATTGCAACAATCTCGTTTTAGAACTTTTTTTTAAAGATTTTTTTTTTTGACAGACAACAATAGAGGGAACACAAGCAGGGGAGAGGGAGAAGCAGACTCCTCACGCAGCAGGGAGCCTGATGTGGGGCTTGATCCCAGGACTCTGGGATCAAGACCTGAGCCGAAGGTAGACGCTTAATAACTGAACCATGCAGGCACCCCAGAACATTTTCGTGACCCTAAAAGGAACCACACATTCACTACCTGCCTGTTCTTGTGCCAAACACTTCCCATTTCCTTCTCCTCCAGTGCCAGAAAACCACTAATCCACTTTGCATCTCTAAGGATTCACCTATTCGGGGTACTCCCTATAAATAGATTCCTACAACATGTAATGTTCTGTGACTGACCTCACACTTAACAAGCTTTTAAGGTTCATCATCCTTACAGTATATATTAATACTTCATTTCTTTTTATTATAAAATAATATGGAGGTTATATTTTTTCTGTTTACCAATTGAACATTTGTTCCCCTCACCATTATGAATAATGCTGTTATGAACATTTGTGTATAAGTTTTTGTGTAGATATATGCTTAGGAGTGTAATTGTTAGATCATATGGTAGCATTAACATTTTGAGAAAGTTCAAAAGTGTTTTCCAAAATGGCTGTAGTATTTCACATTTCCACTGGCAAAGAAGATTCCCATTTGTCTACATTTCCACCGACATTTGTTCCTGTCATTTTTATTTTGGACATCCTAGTAGACGTGAATGGTATGTCTTTGTGGTTTTGATTTGCATTTCCTTTAGAATGATTTTGAATAATAATGATTTTGAACCTCTTTTCATGTAGTTACTGACTACTTGTATATCTTTTGTGGAGAAATATCTATTCAAATCCTTTGCTCCCTTTTTAAATTGAGTTATTTGTCTTTTTATTGTAGAGTTGTAAAATCTTATTGTACATTCAGAGTACAAGTCTTCATCAGTATAAGATCAGAAAATATTTTCTACCATTTTTTTCTGTTTCATTTATTTTTACTCTAAACTTTATAATTCTCCCTTATGTTTGCTTTGGGTTTAGTCTGCTCTTTCTTTTCTAGTTTCTTAATATGGAAGGTTAGGTAATTGATTTAATTCTTTTCTAATATAGTCACTTACAGCTATAAATTTTACTCTAAGCCTTGACTTAGCTGTCTACCATATGTGTTGGTATGCTGTATTTTGTTTTCACTCCTCACAAAGCATTTTCTAATTTACCTTCCTTGCACATTCTTTAATCCATATGTCATTTACAGATTTCCCAACTCTTTTGTATTTTATTTCTAATTTAATTTCATGGTGATTGAACAAAATAATTTGTGTGATTTAAATCACACTCCATAAAAGACATTTATGGAATTGTCTTTTATGGTCTAACAGATGGTTTATCTTGGGAGATATTTTGTACGGACATGGGAAGAATGTGTATTCTGTTGTTGATTGGAATGTTACATATATGTTTGGACTAGTTAGTTTATAGTGCTGTTCAGCTCTTCAATTTCCTTGATGTTCCTTCTTACTGTTCTGTCTGCAGATGGGCTATTGACATCTTCCACTATTAAATTATCTATTTTCTTTTTAATTTTGCTAGCTTTTGCTTCATGTTCTTTGCTGTTTTGTTGGTAAGTGTATACATGTTTATAATTATATCTTCCTGATGGATTGATCCTATTATAATTTATAAAATATTCTTCTTTGTCCTTAATTTTTGTCTTAAAATCCATTTTGCCTGATATTAGAATAACCACTATTTCTTTGTTTGCATCATGTATCCATGTCCATGCTTTTATTTACAACTTTTTTCTTTGCATGTGAAATTTGCCTGCTAAATGAAACATATATTTGTGTCATGTTTTTATCCATTCTGACAATCTCTGGTTTTGGTTGAAGATTTTTAAAAATCTATTTATTAAAAATAATTTTTTTAAATTTAAAATCTGTAAAATCTGCTCAGATCTATCAGAAGGTGAAAATGAATAATACAGTGCTGAGTGTTGATGAGGATGTGGAGCAACTGGAACTCTTTACATTGCTGGGGAGAATATAAATGCTGAATAGTTGGGATGTTTTTGATCATATAGTTCCTTAAATAGTTAAGCATGTACATACTGTAGTACTGAGCAGTCCCACTCTTGGGTATCTAAAGAATTGAAGTTTTATGTTCACATAAAGCCTGTACACAAGTTTGTAGTACTGTTCATAATTGCCAAGAATTGTTAACAGCCCAAATGTCATTTAATTAATAAATGGATAAAGAGACTAGAGTACATCTATGGATGTACATCAATGGAATACTCTGCTGGCAATAAAAAGAAACAAACGATTGACAAATGCAACAACTTAGATGATTAAACACATTGTATTGAAAGGTTGCATACTGCATGATTCTAGTTATAGGATGTTCTTGAAAAACAATAGGGACTAAAGAACAAATCCTTGGTTGCCAGAAATATGTGAAGAAAGGGTGATTATAAAAAAGTAGCAGAACAGTTTTAGGATGAATACTTACTTCTATAAGCATACCTGAATCTACATATGTATTAAAATTCATTGAACTATACACTCCCCCCGCTCCCAAATCCACTCTTAATATAATTAATAATGTAGGTTTTATGTCTGCCAGTTTGGTCTTTGTTTTCTATATAATTTTTTCTTTTTTCCCATATTACTTCATTATGACTTTTTTTGCATTAGATCAATATTTTTGTAATGTACATTTAACTCCCTTGTTTCTTTAAAAAATATTTTATTTTAGTTTTAGTAGTCACCTTAGAGATTAAAATTAACATCTTAAGACAAGTCAATTTGAATTATACCAACTTAATTACTAAATTGTACAGAAACTTTGCTGTAATATAGCTCTATTCTCTCTTCTCCTTTGGGATATTGTCATACAAATTGCATGTTTAAACATCTTAAACCTTTCAATAGAGATTTAAAATTATTACTTCATGCTGTTATGTTTCAAATCAGATAGAGGAAAAAATGAGTTATAAAAAGTGCATATTGTCTTTTGTATTTTCCTATGGAGTTATCTTTAGTTATGCTCTTTAGTCTTTACATGGATTCTAGTTATTGTCTAGTGCCCTTTTCTTTCATACCCCCTTTATTTCTTATGAGGCAGTTTTGCTAGAATCAGATTTGTTTTTAATTTAGGAATGTCTGGATTTCTCTTGTAATTTTTTAAGTACATTACAGAGTAAAAACCAATTAATTACGTGGACATACTTTTCTTTCAGTTCTTTCAATATGTCATCCCACTACTCTCTGGCCCTCCAGGGTTTCTGATGAAAAGTTAGTTATTAACCTTTTTAATGGTTTTATTTATTCATTTGACAGGCGGGGATACTAACCACTAACGAGGAGCCTTATTTATTCATTTGAGAGAGAGAACATGCACAAGCAGGGAGAGAGGGAGAAGCAGACTCTCCACTGATCTGTGAGCCAGAAGACAGACCCTTAACCAACTGAGCCACCCAGGTGCCCCATTAGTTACTAATCTTACTGAGAATCTTTTATATGCAATCTCCTGTTTTTCTTTTGCTACTTTTAAGATTGCCTCTTTGTTTTTACTTTTGACAGTTTGGCTATGTGTGTCTAGATTTGGTTGTCTTTGAGTTTGTCTTCTCAAGAAGCCATTGAGCTTCTATTCATGTAGAATCGAGTTTAGCAAGGTTTCAACCATTTCTTCAGATCTACTTCCTACTCTTTTTCTCTCTCCTGGGACTCTCATGAGTATTGGGTACATTTGATAATAACTTATTGATCAGTGGACTCTATTTTTCTTAATACTTTTTCTTAGTTACCTCTGACAGAATATTCTCAAGTTTGCTGATTCCTTTTTTGCCAGTTCAGATTTGCTGTTAACTTATTGATTTTTTAAATTTTTATTTCAGTTATTTTTCTTCTCAACTTTAGAATTCCTACTTGGTTTTTTTTTTTTTTTTTTACAATTTTTATCTCTTTGTTGATACTTGTTTTTGGTGAAGCATTACTCTCATCTTCTTTAATTCTTTGGATATGTTATTACAAATCTAAAATAGATTTGTAATGTTACAAAATCTTTGTCTAGTCCACATCTGGGTTTCCTCAGGAACACCTTCTGTTGACTACTTTATTTCTTGTGAATGGCATATACTACCATTTCTTTGCATGTCTCAAAAAATTTTTAGAACTGGGTATGTTAAATAATATGCCCACTCTGAAAATCAGATTTCCCCTCACTTGCCTCCACCCCACCTCTTCAGGTTTTGTTATTGTTCTTGTTGCTTCTTTTTGTCTGTTTGGTAACTTTACTGATTTTTTTGGGCAAGTTCTGTAAAATGTGTGTGTGTGTGTGTGTGTGTGTGTGTGTGTGTGTGTGTGTGACACACACTCTTTTTTAAAAATCATGTTTCACCACTGAAGTCTCTGCTCAGTTAGCTTAGTAATCAGTCAATGATTGGGAATAGATTTCTATAAATGCTTGAGCCATCCTTTGCTAAGGGGTCTGTATGTGTTGGCACATGTCTTCATTGCTCTTAGAATTCTTTCTTAGCTTCACATTCTGCTTATACAAAGTATCGAAGTCAATGAGAGGTGAGACTGGGGCCTTCTCATTCTTTTCTGAATGTATTCACAGCCCTGAACATATGTGTGATTTTTCTGAATTTTCAGGAATTTGTCAGAGCTTTATAAAACATCCTATGAACATCTTATTCTATCATTTTATTTTATTTTTTTAAAGATTTTATTTATTTATTTGACACAAAGAGAGATCACAAGTAGGCAGAGAGGCAGGCAGAGAGAGGGGGTGGGGAAGCAGGCTCCCCACCGAGCAGAGAACCCGACGTGGGACTCGATCCCAGGACCCTGAGATCATGACCTGAGCCGAAGGCAGAGGCTTAACCCTCTGAGCCACCCAGGCGTCCCATATCATTTTATTTTTTTTCTTTTATTCCCCTCCTCCCCCTCCCCTCCCCTGCCCTTCCCCTCTATTTCTTACTAGCTATTATTTGCTCCAACTGCTATTGCTGCTTTAGGCAGCTGCATTAGAAAGAATTGCTGCTCATTTGTTTTTTTTCCACATATATCCTTATGATAGAAATTTTCCTTCTAAGCAAGCTTTGAGGAAGTACAAATAATAACAAACATTGTGAATGGTTTTTGTTTTTGTTTTTTTCCCCCCATGGAGGTACCAGATAGTGACTATTTCTCAGGATGGGACTTTTTGGACTACTCCAAACTGCCATCTCTAGTGGCTGTTGGGCTGTTGGTTTTCACAACTTGTGTATTGTGAGATTGCTGGTGTTTAAGTTTACTGTGATTTGAAGACCATGGTATGGGAGAGGGTAAGTTAAAATGCCAAAGAGTGTTCATTCTTAGATTCAGCCTTTTTTTTTTTCTAGAATAAATGTTTCTGCACTATTGCCTTAGGTTCATTTCTAGAGTTTTGATAAAGCTGATTTTCACCAATTTTTCCAGTATTCTTTTTGCCTCTATAGAGGAATAAATTTTGAGATCTTAATCTGTCATTCTAGAAGTATATCTACTCTTGTGAATATATTTTTGAGTTTTATTTTTTTCATCTATATTCCTAAGGCTTGTAATTATTTTAGTATTTAGTGTTTGGTATTGATATTGATGTAATGTTGGTCTCATGATATCCACTGGCAAATACTCTTTTTCTGTCTTCTGTCCTTTGTGTTGTTTTCTCAATGGCTTGATCGAATTCAGCAGTGAAGCCATCTGGGCCTGCAGTTTGTGGGAAGGTTTTACATTTTAGATTCAAGTTCTTTAATGTGTGTGTGTGTGTGTGTGTATGTGTATATATATATGTATATATATATACATATATATATATTTGGCTATTGAGAGTTTTCTCTTTTTGTATCAGTTTGTATAATATACATATCAAGAAATTTATCTCCTCCATGTTAGCTGTTCCACTTTTGGCATAAAGTTTTTTTTTTTTAACTTTTTAATTTTTTTATAAACATATAATGTATTATTAGCCCCAGTGGTACAGGTCTATGAATCACCAGGTTTACACTTCATAGCACTCACCATAGCACATACCTTCCCCAATGTCCATAGCCCAACCACCCTCTCACTCCCCCCCTCCCCCAAGCAACCCTCAGTTTGTTTTGTGAGATTAAGAGTCTCTTTTGGTTTGTCTTCCTCTCGACCCCATCTTGCTTAATTTATTCCTTTCCTACCCCCAAGCCGCCCACGTTGCCTTTCAACTTCCCCATATCAGGGAGATCATATGGTAATTGTCTTTCTCTGATTGACTTACTTCGCTAAGCATAATACCCTCTAATTCCATCCACGTTGTCGCAAATGGCAAGATTTCATTTCTTTTGATGACTGCATAGTATTCCGTTGTGTATATATATATATATATATATATACCACATCTTCTTTATCCATTCATCTGTTGATGGACATCTAGGTTCTTTCCATAGTTTGGCTATTGTGGACATTGCTGCTATAAACATTCGGGTGCACGTGCCCCTTCAGATCACTACATTTGTATCTTTAGGGTCAATACCCAGTAGTGCGATTGCTGGGTCGTAGGGTAGCTCTATCTTCAACTTTTTGAGGAACCTCCATGCTGTTTCCCAGAGTGGTTACACCAGCTTGCATTCCCACCAACAGTGTAGGAGGGTTCCCCTTTCTCTGCATCCTCGCCAGCATCTGTCATTCCCTGACTTGTTAATTTTAGCCATTCTGACTGGTGTGAGGTGATATCTCATTGTGGTTTTGATTTGTATTTCTCTGATGGCATAAAGTTTTTAATATACTTCTTACCCTTTGATGTTTGTGGATTTTCTATTAATGTAGCTTTTGCAAGTCTTATTGTTATACATTTTTCTCAGATCAGTCTAGCTAGAGGCTTACCAGTTTTATTAAGATTTATAAGCCAGTCTGATTGGTTTCATTGATATTTCTCTATCACATTTCTTTTCTAATTCCTTTGTGTTGTTAGGGGTTATTTCTGGACTCTATATTGTACTGATATGTCTGTGCTTATACCAGTATCATAGTAGTATAACTTTATAGTAAGTTTTGAAATTGGGAAATGGAAAGTCTCCAACTCTGTTCTTCCATTTTCAAAATTGTGTTGAATTTTCTGGGTCACTCACATTTGCATATAAATATTATGATTAGTTTCCCAATTTCTGCAAAAATAACTGCTGGGATTCTGATTCATAGGATCTACAGATCACTTTGGGAAGAATTGTCACCATCAAAGACCTCATTACAGAGAGTGCAGAACTTCATTTATTTGATTTGATTTGAGCAGTTATTGTGTGAATGTACATAGAAGAGGTGACCTATAAAATCTTAGATAAAGCACTTAAAATTCAATGGGTTGGGGACGCCTGGGTGGCTCAGTTGGTTGGGCCTCTGCCTTCGGCTCAGTTCATGACCCCGGGGTCCTGGGATCGAGTCCCACATCAGGCTCCTTGCTCAGCGGGGAGCCTGCTCCTCTCTCTGCCTCTGCCTGCCTCTCTGCCTGCTTGTGCTCTCGCTCGCTCTCTGACAAATAAATAAATACAATCTTAAAAAAAAAATTCAATGGGTTGATTTTTATCAATTCTTTAAGAGGAGGGTTGACAGAGGTGGTAAGAGAGTAGAAAGGTTAGAATTCTATACCTAGAGGATAGGAGCAAAGGATAAAACATAGGAGGGGAAAAGCACAGAAATGCAAGTCTGAGGGCCTCAAAATACCAAATACAATATTAGGGCTGATAAGTTGTTTCTGGTGAGGAATGCAGTTTAGCATGGATAGTATGTAATTGCATAGGAAATGTGTGTAGTGCAGAAATAGGCACATGAGATATAAGAGTTGGAGGGATTCTTCACTGGTTCTTACAGTTTGAGCAAGAATATCTTGAATTTTGAGGAAGGTACATGTACAAATGGATACTGAGGATGAGTGTATGTCTTATGGATCTAGTGTTATGCTATGTCAGCATGCTTCAGTTTTGTGGCCAAGAAACCAGGGATTAATGGTGGGGTGGGTTTTTTTGTTTTTGTGGTGAGAACATTTAAGATCTACTTTCAAGTATACAATACACGTGTGTGTGTGTGTGTGTGTGTGTGTGTGTGTGTTTTAAAGATTTTATTTATTTATTTGATACAAAGAGAGACAAGGAGAGAGAGAACACAAGCAGGGGAGAGTGGGGGAGGGAGAAGCAGGCCTCCTGCCAAGCAGGGAGCCAGATGCAGGGCTCTATCCCAGGACCCTGGGATCATGACCTTAGCCAAAGGCAGGCACTTAAGAGCTGAGCCACCCAGGAGCCCCCAATACACTGTTTTTTACTACAGTCACCACACTATACATTAGATCCCTAGAACTTATTTATCTTATAACTGGAATTTTGTACTCTTTGACTCTCCCAATTTCCCCTACCCTCAGTCACCAATCTGGCAACCACCAGTCTACTCTCTTTATATGAGTTTGGTTTTTTAGATGCCACATATAAATGAGATCATGCCATAATTTGTCTTTCTCTATCTGGCTTATTTCACCTAGCATAATGCCCTTGAGTTTTATCCATGTTGTATTTGCAACAAATAGCAGGATTTTTTTTTTTATGGCTGAGTCATGTTCGCGTGTACATGTGTGTGTGTGTGTACATACATATACTACAGATTTTTTCCCCCCAATTCACCTATCAGTGGAAATACAGGTTGTTTGTATGTTTTGGCTCTTGTAAATAATACTGTAATGAACATGGGAGGGCCATATCTCTTAGAGGTCTTGTTTTTATTTCCTTTGTGTATATGCCTGGAAGTGGGATTGGTAAATGGTCTGGTAGTTCTAATTTTAATATTTTGATAAACTTCTATATTGTTTTCCATAATGGTTGAACCAATTTACATTCCCATCAACAGTATATGAAGGTTTCTTTTTCTTCCCATCCTCACCAGCATATCTTAATCTCTTATCTTTTGGATAGTAGCCATTCTAACAGGTGTGAGGTAAAATCTCCTTGTGGTTTTGATTTGCATTTTCCTGATTGGTGATGTTGAGCACATTTTCATACACTTGTTACCATTTGCGTGGTATTTCTGGGAAAATGTCTATTTGGGCTCTTCATTTAATTGGACTGTTTCGTTTTTGTTTTTGAGTTCTATGAATTCCTTATATTTTGGCTATTAACTCATAATAGGTATGTGATTTACAATTTTCCCCCCATTCTGTAGTTTACCTTTTCAGTTTGTTGGTTGTGGAGGGGTTTTTTGGGGGGGGGTTCCATATACACAGGCTTCATAGTTAGTATGTAGTCTCACTTGTTGATTCTTTGCTTTTGCTCCTTGTGCTTTTGATATTTTTGAAGGGAATCTCTCTTCTTGTGTATTCAGTTAGTTTCCTTGTCAAATATTAGTTGCCCCTATATGTGTAGATTTATTTCTGGAATCTTAATTCTATTCCATTGGTCTGTGTGTCTGTTTATATGCCAGTACCATACTGTTTTGATTAGTATAACATTGAATATAGTTTGAAATTGGGAAATAAGATGTGTCTTGCTTTGTTTTTTCTCAGGATTGCTTTGGCTGCTCAGGGTCTTTTGCATTTCACACGAACTTGAGTATTCTATTTCTGTGAGTAATGCCATTGGAATTTTGATAAGAATTGTATTAAATCTTTAGAGGTCTTCGAGTAGCATGAGCATTTTAATAATATTAATAACTCTTTTGATCCATGAACATAGGATAAATTTTCACTTAATTGTGTTGTCCTCTGTTTTGTTCATGAGTGTCTTACAATTTTCAGCAGTCAAATCTTTCATTTTCTTGGTTAAATTTATTGCTGAGTATTTTATTGGTTTGGATGCTATTGTAGATGAAATTATTTTTTAAATTTCTTTTTCATATAGTTCATTGTTAGTGTATAAAAGTGAAAATTTTTTCTGTATTTTTTTTGTATGCTCTAACTTGACTGAATTCATTAGCTTTAACAGTTTTTGGTGGAATTTAGGATTTTCTATATATAAGATCATGTCATCTGCAGAGATAATTTTACTTCTTCCTTTCCAATATAGATGCCCTTTATTTATTTTTCTTGCCTAATTGCTCTGGCTAGAACTTCTTGTACCATGTTGAATAGAAGTGGTAAGAGTGAACACCCTTGTTTTGTTCTTAGATGAAAAGTTTTTACCCTTTCACCATTAAGTACAGAGTTAACTTTGGACTTATCATATGTGACTTTTATTAGGTTGAGGTATGTTCTTTCTATATGTATTTTATTGAGAGTTTTTTAATAGTACATTATTAGTATTTTCTTATTTCTTATTTAAATTCAATTAGCCAAGGTATAGTACATTATCAGTTTTCAATACAATGTTTTTTTGTTTGTTTTGTTTTTTTAAGATTTTACTTATTCATTTGACAGACAGAGATCACAAGTAGGCAGAGAGGCAGGCAGAGAGAGAGGAGGAAGCGGGCTCCCTGCTGAGCAGAGAGCCCGATGTGGGGCTAGATCCCAGGACTCTGGGATCATGACCTGAGCGGAAGGCAGAGGCTTTAACCCACTGAGCCACCCAGGTGCCCCCAGTTTTTGATACAATGTTTAATGATTGATCAATTATTGAGAGTTTTTATCATGAAAGGATATTGAATGTTGGCCTAATGGTTTCTACCATGTAAATGTAGATGTTCTATTGAGATCCAAATAGTAATTTGAAAACTTAAAATCCAAGTATTGAGTAATTTGGGTTTTTATTTTCAGATCCAAATTTAATCTATAAATTCCCTTTATAGCTTTTATTTATATAATTTAATTCATTTATTAAATACCATTTTGTGTGGACTCTTAAGCACATTTACTGTGTATGTTGATTAGAGTTATTCATAAAATTCAAAGGCAGATAATTTCATTTTAATGATAATTATCAATTTAGCATTTCATAATGGAAAAAAAAAATCGTCCTTGGTTTTTAAAGTAAAAGTGAGTGTAATTCTTCCTCTGTGTTTTAATCATAATTTGATTGAGGCATAAATGTGATTTTAATGGAAAATAATATTAATAAAACATTTATATTTAATATGTTTTATGCATTATTTTATTCTCACCCTAAGTAGAACAGAAAAAGGGGAAAGAATTAACTTTGATTTTTTCTTTATGCTATCTGCCTCATGGCTATAATTACTTGGAAATCAAAGGCAAATCTGAGGATTATTAGAAGAAAATGCCTGTGGTTATTGGCTTGTAGGAGGTAGAGTCAAACTGGGATTGATCAAGTGAAGAAGCTGTGTTTAAAGGTAAGAGAGAGTGTAGCATTCCAGAGAGATATGAAAGGCAGGCAGGAACTGTTGTTCAAAGACCACTTTTAATACAAGTGGACTTTTGTGTTAGAAATATGTTTAACTTCAGAGTATCCTTTAAAAAAAAAAAAAGTCTATGCATTAAAGGGTGCCTAGGTGGCTCAATTGGTTAAGTGTCCAACTCTTGATTTCAGCTCTGGTCACAATCTCACAGTCATGGGACTGAGGCCCATGTCAGGCTCCACAAGCAGCATGGAGTCTGCTTGGGATTCTCTCTCTCCTTGCACCCCCACTCTGCTCAGGCACACTCTCCCTGTCTTGCTCTAAATAAATAAATGAATAAATCTTCAAAAACAAAAGTCTATGCATTAACTATAAGAATTATATTTATGTTGAACAGTGGATGTAACATTGAGGAATTGAGCAAGAGCTCAGACTTTATGATCACAAGTAGAGCAGGACTTCTGGAGCCTGTGAATAGGTTGAGGTTCTGCAGAAATCTGCTAATCTCAGGGGTGATTTCTGGTCCCAGAGAAGGAGTCACTGGTATTGGAACTTACCTGGGCCATGTGGTACTATTAGACCTAGGTGGTGAGCTTCCCTGTCCCTCTCCACAAAGGAGCTCTTAGGTTCAAGTGTCAAGTTGCAGACTCTACTACATTCCATGTTGCCTTCATATTTTCAGTCAATTATACTGACCAAGTCTTTTCAATCTAAGATTGAAGTCCCCAGGGAACTTTGTAGATGAGTGATATGCAGTATTAGGACCCAAGTGAGAGACAAAATACATATGGGAACCATGGACCTAATAATAAGATAGCAAGAATCTCAGATGTGCTAAGTTAGATTAAGTTAAAGGAGCAATCAAGTGGTTGAGATAGATGACTACTTTGTCTTTCTAGAAAAGGTTATTAAGAACCTTTGAGCAAAGCAGTTACTAGAAACTGAAGGTAAATATAAAGTAAGAAACTCATTTGACCCTGATGCCAACTTTAATGAGAACATTTAAGACAAATGACAATAATATAAAACCTATGTTGAGAGGCTGAGTTTTAGAGATTTTGACATGTCACAATATGCCTGCCTGGTATACTGGTAAGGCAGGAAAGCTAGAGATATATTTACTTGGGGCCACTGACTTTCAGAAGAGAAGAGCTGTTAACATTAGAGTTACCAGAGCAGGGCTGAGGTGATAGAGCTTGAATGGGCTCTCTTTAGAGCTCTACAGAGCAAATTCTGAAAGAACTCAGCCTATGGAAAGCAGGAGCTATGGGTGATGGTTTGTATTAAAGGCTTAGTGGACAAAGGGAAGAAGTAATTCTGAGTATAGACAAGTATCAACCATTCATATTTGTCTTCTGGTCCAGTATCCATAGGAAGTATGTCTGAATCAAAGAGTGTCACAGTGAAGAAACAAAGCAGATTCTCTTCCAAGTTGCCTTTCTTGAGGTTGTGGCTTTCATTCTCATACAAGAGCGTGACAACAGATAAGAAGCATAAGTCATTTCATTTAATTCTTACTGTGAACTCAGAATGAAGTTATTAATATCCTTATTTTACACAGGGAAAAATGGGGGCTTTGAGAATTTCTATTAATCTTTAAGATTAAAGTGGTAAGAACTGGACTTGAATTTGATTCTGAATTCCATGCTCTAGCATTGATTGTGCCTGCCCTCAAGAAATGGAATAAACATGTAAATGGGAATAGATTTTTATTATGGAGACTTGAACTTTAAGTCTTAGAAACATCAAGAATACTTTTTTTGGGGGGGGGGGATATGCAAGAGAGTTGAATATTTTAGGGAAAAAAAGGCAATTGGATCAAAGCTGGGAAATAAGATATGGGCAGACGGTCTCTACTCTGGAAAATATGGGTTTGGACCTGCATTGAATGGGTTTGGGTCTAGCTGGTAAAGAGGACTGTCCCACTCTCAGCTGATGAAACCAACCTTTAGTCTCCCTTCCTTTATTTCTACCCCCTTTAGTAAGTTAACATTCTGGTGAAAAACAACAACAAAACCTATGATGGATAGTTGGACAAAAGGTAGGCAGGGACAAGGGTCTCCTGCCCTAAGACAAATCTACTCTTGAAGGAGCCCTGCACACTTCCCTAAGTGATAGACAAAAAAAAAACCTGATTGGATGACAGGTACAGGGAGGATTAATCAGATTACAATAGCCCTCCAACAAGCCCATAAACCCCTAGACTTAGAAACTCTTGATGGCAGCCCCCTGGGTCCCCTCCCTCCTAGGGAGCTTGATACTATCACTTTACTATCTCCCAGTAAACTTTGCTTTGCTGCCCACCACTTGTCCTTTGGTCTACCTCTTCGTTCTTAGAAATGGCATGGCCAAGAACCACAGGCACCTAAGGAGAAGGAAATCCTTTAACAAGTATATGTGTACTTTTTGCTTGTCAGTCCTAAGCAAGAAACAGACCCAAAGGATTTAATTAAAAGCAAGACATTCTTTGACATTTTAATCCTTTAATATCACTAAGATACCATTAGAATTCCAAACTAAATTTAAAATAATCTGTGCTTTTCATTTGAGAATTAATCTTAAAATTTTTATTTTTCTGAGTCAGATCTGCCCTAACACATAGTCATTAAATAACAAAATTTTGTATTGCTATGTGCTGGGTCTAGGTATTGGATGTGTAGCTAACCTCCTTCAAGCGGGCCATGACATCATTTAGTTTTCTTCCAAGTTCTAGAAATATTCTTAATTAAAATAATGTATTGTTATGGTAAGCTGCATGTAATTTGGCATCTTTCTTACAGCTTTACGGGTACATTTGGACGATGTTTCTGGGCAAGTTCTCTAAATCGCCTCAGAGAACACTTAAAAAAAATCATTTGAAAAATATGTTAGAGAAATTGTTATGTAAATGTTTTGTGTATTTTCTATATTAGGGTTACATTCCATTCTTTTTGTGCTTTCTCACATACAATGACATGTCAAATTTAATAGACAATATTATAACATCCTCAATGAAAAATTTAAATTCTCAAGAGAAAATTTTCTAGTTATTATATTTTTTTATGTTGATGAAAGATAACAGTATTATAACTTTTTAAATGTAATTCTGATTTTAATGTACACTACCATAAAGAATATGGAAAAATATGGTTATGGTCTCAGACAAAATGCTATTGTCTCCTTTGTCTATGGGTCAAAATTAACAATTTTGACTGCCAAGATCAATAGGATCTTCCAGTTATTGCTTATTTTTCTTTCCTCCTTACTGCATAGAAAACAGATTTTTACTTATTTTTAAGACTAAACTACTTTTATAAATAACAGTAAGTTGTGAAACTTACTATCATTTCCAGACGAGATCGGGCGCGTTCAGGGTGGTATGGCCGTAGACTTACTATCATTTCCAGATGTAACTTTTTGTTTTAGTCCTTTAAATAGTAACTCCGTGAGCCTCTATCAGAATGACTTCTTTCTTTGAGTGGGATGATGGGAATCAGCTTGTCTAGTGTGGAATATCATGCCAACATAAAAATCCTTTCTTGAGTAGTAGGAAAGGTGTTTTTCACCTTAATTTTTCCATTGTATACTTTGGTCTCTCATCATTTAAATAAAATATTTCTGGGTCAGGGGATTGTCAACAGAAGTTCTATGTAATAAAGAATTTACCCTTGTCCAAAAAGAGAAGTTTGGCTTTTGCCTTAGGCATCTGGGAGGTAATCTCTAAGCCTTTGGCATTTCATGCCTGATGGGAATGTCTATGTTTGTTTTGGGGTCTTTGAACCCTGGATAGTCTTATGGTGGAGGCCAACAACATCAGAAAGACCAACAATGTGACTTAGAGCAGAGACTTTGGGTTACATTTGGGTCATGGGTATCATTGGACCTCCAGAGATTAGTCACATGGGAGATCAATCAATCCATCCAGAATGGAGCCCTGATAACAACTCTGAACATTGAGTCTTAGGGGAGAGTCGCTGGTTGGCAGTATGCTGTGTTTTTTGTCATGTACTTGTCCGTGACTTTATGGGGAGAGGACCTGCATTTGGTACCTTTTCTGAACTCTGCCCTCTATGGTTCTTCCCACTGCTGATATTTAACCTATATCTTTTCCTTATAATACACCATAAATATGAGAATAAAAACTTTTTTAGCATAGTTCTGTGAGTCCTTCTAATGAATTGTAGAACCTAAAGGTGGGCTTGGGGACCCTCAAACTTGCAGTTGGTGTTAGTAGTGAGGATAGTCTTGAGTGGGAATCACTACCTCTAACCAGACAGAACTTCTATGCTTTTATTTTCCTAATTAGAAAAAAATCATGATTCAGCAACTAAAAAGTACAGTTAATGAATAAAAACTTGGGCATCTTCGTGTGTATATTTGCACATGTAGTTTTCTACATGCTTACTTTCCATATGTTCAGAAATGCAAAGTAGTGTGATAAACTTGTATCTCAAGTTAAAAGACATTTAATGTGGTAAGACTTTCACTTTCAGGGAGAGTAGGTTGTAGGACTGGGGGCCCTAATGGACTCACCCATCACTGAAAATTGCCATTCTACAATCAAGATTGTCAGGAGCCCACAGGGCAGCCACCTCCAGCTCTCACAAGTGTGGAGCTACCCAGTACTCATCCCAACTACCAAGGATTTTGTCATTAACCACAGGGCTGAAGGGAACCCTTCATTCAGTTGTATACAGATTCTTAAGTGTTTACCATTGTCACTGAGGTTTTGATTCAGCATTACAAAGAAAATACAGAGAAGGTGAAAATTTGTGGACTGAAAGAGACCTCAATTTGGGCTCCAGCCTTGTCTTTAATTAGCTGTGAAAACAGTCAAGCTGTTTTAACCACTTTGGGTCTTAATTTCTATTAAAAAGGAAAAAAAAAAGTTGAATAGAATTATCTTTTAGACCCACATGACTTTAAAATTAGATGATGTTTAAGTAGTTTTAAAAACTTAGCTCCTAAACATAGGTCAGATTTCCAAACTTGAGAGGCCAGAGGCACAAATCCTAGTGTTCTCTCTGTGCCTGCTAAGCTAAGGATTGGAAGTAAACTGCTTCTCTCCCTCCAGAAACAGGTGCAGTCTGGTATCTCTCTCATATGAATTTGAGGTTTTGCATCATGAATAAGCTTAGGAAACACTTTTACCCAAATGTTCTTTGCATGCCTGCTTTTCTGTCATTTAGGGAGTGTATTTTTAATTAACATATTTTATTTTGCAGCACAGATTGTTTTAACAAATTGCATTGCCTTAATTTATAAAAACTACATTTTAAAATTATTTATGATTAAAATCTGTTACTAATTGTAACATTTTTATGATACTTGTACTTCATTGCAATTCTGCCTTTCCTTAGCATTTCCAAAGCATCATTAATGTGAACTGTATCAGGTCGTTAATATGTGTCATCACAGGATGGATAGAAGGTGGAGGAGAGTAATTGGGGTCAAGGAAAGAGAGGAATGGAAGAAACAAGGAAAAAAATACAGGAGCAAATAACTTTAACCTAAATAAGAAGTACCTTGATGATAACATTCCATTTATATAAAACATTTTTAGTACTTTAAGTATACAGGGACATAATTAGAAAAACAGGTCTTAAAT
>ML109794.1:15713-37475 GCA_003697995.1 Taxidea taxus jeffersonii | reverse complement strand
CATCCAGGGTTAGTTTTTGGGCCTAAGGGCATAGCAGGTCTGATTTGCTGGTGCTGAGGCAGGCTCCACCGGAAAAGGAGTTGAGTCAGGGCAGCTGGTGCCTTAGGTGCTGTGTTTATGGCCATGGAGGCTGCCCAATGTGTTTTGGCTTCAGGGGTGCATGAAAGATTCCCCTACTATGAGGGTTCTGGGCAGTTCTTAACAGCATGGTGTCCTCCTCAGTGGCAGGCAGAGTCCTAGCCTAGGCGCAATATTCCCCTGTCAGGAGGGCTTTGGGGCCAGGCCTCAGGGGGGTGGAAGCCTGAAAATCCAACCTAGGGTTAGGGTGAGGGTTAGGGCCGAGGGGAATAGGAGGCCCCTTCCGCCAGCCCTGAGGTGGGATCCCAGGGGGAATGTGTCTAGGGCAGTGGTTAGGCTGTGCATAAGCCCCTAGAATTGTGGCCAGTGAGGCCACCACCGAATGTGGGACTGCCCTCAGGGTGGCAGGCAAATTTCTTCCTCTCTGAGGGTTCTGAACTGCTCAAAAGGCATAGTGTCACCTGGGGAGCTGGCAGAATCCTTTTGTATGGCTCTGCGGTCCGTAATCAAGGGGACTTTGGGTCCTGGCTTCTGAACACTGAAGGCTGAAAACCCCGCCTATGGATATGGTTTGGAACTAAGGCAATAGCAGGCCCGATTTGAACATGCTGAGGCGGTCGCCGCTGGGCGCCAATGAGGGCAGTAGTAGGGTGATGCATAGGACCCTGGTTTATGGCCAGAGTAGCTGTGGGATTTGTTGGTGGCCTGGAGGGGCATGTAAGTTTCTCCTGCTCTGAGGGTTCTTTGCATTTCCAAATGGCCCAGTTTCCTCCAGAGTGGAATGCAGAATCCTGGCATGTGGATTAGTTGTCCCCAGTCAGGAGGTCTTGAGGACCAAGCCTCTGTGTACCGAAGCCTGGAAACACATACTAGGGCTAGGGTTAGGGCCTAAGGGCATGGCAGGTCAATCTGCCTGTGCTGAGGCTGGCTCTCTTTGGGGTTGAGTTGAGGTTGGTTATCATTCAGCACGTCAGCCTCCATTTTAGTGGCCAGGGGAGCCATCGAATGGATGGCCTCAAGGATGCTTGCAGATTTCTCCTCTCCTTGGAGGGTCTCCACAGCACCAAGCGGCAGGTTTTCCAACTGTGTGGCAGGCAGACCCCTGGGGTGAGATTCCAGGGTGCTCAGTCCTGAAGGCCTAGGGGCCAGGCTTCTGGGAACGGAAGCCTGAAAAGCCAACCTAGCATTAGGGTTAGGTTTAGGGCCTAGGGGCATGGCAGGCCAGATCAACCAGTGCTGAGGTGGGTTCCTCTGGGGGCTCAGTTGAGGGCAGTCATAAGGCAGTGCATGAGCCCCAAGTTTGTGGCAGTGAGGCCAGGGATTTTGTGGGTGACCTCAGGGGGGCATGAAGATTTCTCCCTCGGCCTTGGGCCCTAACCCTCACATGAAACCTAGGTTGGATTTTCAGGCTTCTGTCTCATCAGGCCTGGCCCCGAAGCCTCCCTGATTGGGGATTATGTAGCCTCGGTCACGACTCCGCCTGCCACTGAGGAGGACACCAAGCCATTTGGAGCTGCGCTGATCCCTCAGAGCGGGAGAAAACCTAATGCTTCCCCTGAGACACCCACAGGTTCTATGGAGCCCCCTGACCACAAAAACCACAGCTAAGAGGCCAGCTGATCCTGCCCTCAACTCAATCAATGTGGAGGGCCTCTCAGTGCCCCCAGGTGGTGGCTCCCGAACCTTTTTGCCTTGAGTCTAACCCTAGGATGGATTTTCAATCATTCATTGCCAGCAGCCTGGCCCGCCAGGCCCCCAGCAGGAGATGCCTGTGTCACACACCAGGACTCCACCCAGGAGGACACAATGCCAGTTGCATCCGTGTAGAAACCTCAGGCCCGGAGAAATATGCATGAAGCCCTGAAGACTCCCACTGTTTCAGGGGTCCCTCTGGGAGAAAGCCAGGGGATTAAGTACCACCTGACTGGTACCCTCCACTCAGCCTCTCCGGTAGGCCACATCAGTGCCAGTAGATCTGGCCTGCAATGCCCCTAGGCCCTAACCCTTACCCTAGGTGGGGTCTTCAGGCTTCCTTCCCCAGAGGCCTGGCGACCAAGCCCTCCCGTTTGGGAAATCCTGAGTCACATGCTGGGACTCTGCCTGCTCTCCAGGAAGAATCCGTGCCCTTGGAAGCTACACTGAACCCTTAGAGTGAGAGAAACCCGCATGTTCCCCTGAGGACAATCCCCCCACCACAGACATCCACCCTGGTCACAAACCTGGCACCTGACACGCTACCTGTCCCATGCCCTCAACTCAGCCCCCTGGGGACGCCCTTTTCCCGCCAGCACACTGGGCCTGCCATGTTTCTAGGCCCTAATCCTAATGCTAGCTTGGGTAAACAGACTGGTCCATGGAAGCCTGGCCCCAAAGGCCTCCTGATTGGGGACCCCTGAGGCACACTACAGGGCTCTGCTTGCCACTCAGGAGGAAACCGTGCCATTTGGAACTGTGCAGAACTCTTAGAGTGGGAGAAATCTGCATGCCTCCCTGAGGTCACCCCCAAATCCGGCAGCCTCCCTGGCCACAAAACAGGGGCTTACGCACTGCCTTATGACTGCCCTCAGTGGAACCCCCAGAGGAGCCCACCTCTGCTCTGGTAGATCTGGCCTGCCATGCCTCTAGGCCATAACTCTCCCCATAACGCTAGGTTGGGTTTTCAGGCTTCCATCCCCAGAAGCCTGGCCCCCAAGCCCATCGGATTGAGCACCCTGGAATCTCAACCCAAGAGTCTATCTGCCACACAGTTATAAACCCTGCCACTTCGAGCTGTGCAGACCCCTCCGAGGAGAGGAGAAATCTGCAAGCATCCCTGAGGCCTTCCATACATTTGACGGCTCCCCTGGCCACTAAAAGAGAGGCTGACTTGCTGAATGCCAAGCACCCTCAATTCATCCCGGCAGAGAGTCAGCCTCAGCACAGGCAGATTGACCTGCCATGCCCTTATGCCCTAACACTAACCCTAGTATGGCTTTTCAGGCTTAGGTACACAGAGGATTGGCCCTCAAGCCCTCCTGACTGGGGACCACTAATCTACATGCCAGGACTCTGCATTCCACTCAGGATGAAACTGGGCCATTTGGAACTGCAAGGAACCCTCAGAGCAGGAGAAACTAACATGCCCCCCCAGGCCACTCACAAATCCTGCAGCCACTCTGGCTATAAACCAGGGTCTTATGCATCACCCTACTACCGCCCTCTACCCGGCTGCCAATGGCGACCGCCTCAGCGCATTCAAATTGGGACCGCTATTCCCTTAGTTCCAAACGATATCCATAGGCGGGGTTTTCAAACTTCAGTATTCAGAAGCCAGGATCCAAAGCCCCCTTGATTAGGAACCATGGAGCCGTACAAAAGGATTCTGCCAGCCCCCTAGGTGACACCATGCCTTTTTGAGCAGTTCAGAACCCTCAGGGAAGAAGAAATCTGTCTGTGACCCTGAGACCATTCCCACATTCAGCGGCCTTGCTGGCCTCAATTCTAGGGGCTTATGCACAGCCTAACCACTGCCCTTAACACAGTCCCCCTGAAATCCCACCTCAGGGTTGTCTGAAGGGGCCTCCTATGGCCCTAGGCCCTAACCCTAACTCATAACCTAGGTTGGATTTCAGGCTTCTGTCCCATGAGCCCTGGCCCCAAAGCCCTCCTGACTGGGGATCATGGAGCCTAGGCCACGACTCTGCCTGCCACTGAGGAGGTCACCTAGACATTTGGAGCTGTGAACCCTTAGAGGGGGAGAACACTTCATCCTTCCCCTGAGACACCCACAGGTTCTATGGAGCCCCCTGGCCACAAAAACCACAGCTGAGAGGCCAGCTGATCCTGCCCTTAACTCAATCAATGTGGAGGGCCCCTCAGTGCCTTCAGGTGGAGCCTGCTGAACCTTTTTGCCTTGAGCCTAACCCTAGGATGGATTTTCAATCTCTCATCACCAGAAGCGTGGCCCACAAGACCCCCAGCAGGGGATGCCTGAGTCACACACCAGGACTCCTCCTGCCACCCAGGAGGACACAATGCCAGTTGGATCCATGCAGAACCCTCTGACTGGGAAAAATGGGCATGACACCCTGAAGTCTCCCCCAATTTTGGCTGTCCCCCCGCAAGAAATCCAGGGGCTTATGCACCACCTGACTGCTACCCTCCACTCAGCCTCTTGGGTAGGCCACATCAGTGCCAGCAGATCTGGCCTGCAATGCCCCTAGGCCGTAACCCATACCCTAGGTGGGGTCTTCAGGCTTTCTTCCCCAGAGGCCTGGCGACCAAGCCCTCCTGAGCCACATGCTGGGACTCTGCCTGCTCTCCAGGAAGAATCCGTGCCCTTGGAAGCTACACTGGACCCCTAGAGTGAGAGAAACCCGCATGTTCCCCTGAGGCCAATCCCACCACCACATTATGCATTCACCCTGGTCACAAATCTGGCAGCTGACACTCTACCTGTCCCATGCCCTCAACTCAGCCCTCTGGGGATGCGTCCCCGCCAGCACACCGGGCCTTCCATGCTCCTAGGCCCTAACCCCAACCCTAGCTTGGGTATTTAGACTTTGGTCCATGGAAGCCTGGCCACAAAGCCATCCTGATAGGGGACACCTGATGCACACACCAGGGCTCTGCTTGCCTCCCTGGTGGAAATGCGCCATTTAGAACTGGGCAGAACGCTAAGATTGGGAGAAATCTTCATGCCTCCCTGAGGTCACCCCCAAATTTGGCGGCCTCCCTGGCCTCAAACCAAACCAAGGGCTTAGGCACTGCCTTATGACTGCCCTCAACCGAGTGCCCAGAGGAGCCCACCTCAGCTCTGGTGAATCGGTCCTGCCATGCCCCTAGGCCCTATACCTAACCCTAGCTTAGGTTTTCAGACTTTGGTCCATGGAAGCTGGTCCCCAAAGGACTCCTGATTGGGGAACCCTGAGGCACACTCCAGGGCTCTGCTTGCCACTCAGGCAGAAACCGTGCCATTTAGAACTGTGCAGACCTCTTAGAGTGGGAGAAATCTGCATGCCCCCCTGAGGTCACCCGCAAATCCGGCGGCCTCCCTGGCCACAAAACAGGAGCTTACGCACTGCCTTATGACTGCCCTCAATGGAGCCCCCAGAGGAGCCCACCTCTGCTCTGGTAGATCAGGCCTGCCATGCCCCGAGGCCCTAACTCTCCCCATAACACTAGGTTGGGTTTTCAGGCTTCCATCCCCAGAAGCCTGGCCCCCAAGCCCTTCAGACTGAGCACCCTGGAATCTCACCCCAAGCGTCTGCCTGCCACACAGTTATAAACCCTGACGCTTGGAGCTGTGCACACCTCTCCGAGGAGAGGGGAAATCTGCAAGTATCCCTGAGGCCTCCCACACATTAATCAGCTCCCCAGGCCACTAAAACAGAGGCTGTCGTGCTGAATGACAACCACCCTCTCTCAGCTCAACCCGGCAGAGAGCCAGCCTCAGCACAGGCAGATTGACCTGCCATGCCCTTAGTCCCTAACCCTAACTCTAGTATGGGTTTTCAGGCTTAGGTACACAGAGGCATGGCCCTGACGTCCTCCTAACCGGGGACCACTAATCCACATGCCAGGACTCTGCATTCGACTCTGGAGGAAACTGGGCCATTTGGAACTGCAAAGAACCCTCAGAGCAGGAGAAACTTACATGCCCCCCCAGGCCACCCACAAATCCTGCAGCCACTCTGGCGATAAACGCGGGTCTTATGCATCACCCTACTAATGTCCTCTACTCAGTCCACAGCGGCTACCCCCTCAGTGCGTTCAAATCTGGCCTGCTATTCCCTGAGTTCCAAACACATCCATACGTGGGGTTTTCAGCCTTCAGTATTCAGAAGCCAGCACCCAAAGCCCCCTTGATTAGGGACCATGGAGCCATACAAAAGGATTCTGCAAGCCCCCCAGGTGACACCATGTATTTTTGAGCAGTTCTGAACCCTCAGGGAGAAAGAAATCTGCCTGTGACCCTAGGCCATTCACACATTCTGCAGCCTCACTGGCCACAATTCTAGGGGCTTATGCACAGCCTAACCACTGCACTCAACACAGTCCCCCTGAGATCCCACCTCAGGGATGTCTGAAGGGGCCTCCTATGGCCCTAGGCCCTAACCCTCACACGAACCCTAGGTGAATTAATTGAATTAATATGAATTAATTAACTGAATTAATATGAAGGGCGCCTCAGTGCCCCCAGGTGGTGGCTCCCGAACCTTTTTGCCTTGAGCCTAACCCTAGGATGGATTTTCAATCTCTCATTGCCAGAAGCCTGGCCCGTAAGACCCCAGGTAGGGGATGCCGGAGTCACACACCAGGACTCCTCCTGCCACCCAGGAGGACATAATGCCAGTTGCATCCCCATAGAAACCTCAGGCAAGGAGAAATATGCATGAAGCCATGAATCCTCCCCCAATTTCGGTGGTCCCTCTGCGAGAAAGCCAGGGGATTATACATCACCTGACTGTTGCCCTCCACTCAGCCCTTCCAGTAGGCCACATCAGTGCCAGCAGATCTGGCCTGCAATGCCCCTAGGCCCTAACCCTTACCCTATGTGGAGTCTTCAGGCTTCCTTCCCCAGAGGCCTGGCAGCCAAGCCCTCCTGTTTGGGAAATCCTGAGCCACATGCTGGGACTCTGCCTGATCTCCAGGAAGAATCCATGCCCTTGGAAGTTATACTGAACCCTTAGATTGTGAGAAACCTGCATGTTCCCCTGAGGCCACCACCCCCACATTAGGCATCCACCCTGGTCACAAAGCTGGCGGCTGAACTCTACCTATCCCATGCCCTCAACTCAGCCCCCTGGGGACGCCATGTTCCCGCCAGCACACCGGGCCTTCCATGCTCCTAGGCCCTAACCCTAACCCTTGCTGGGGTATTTAGACTTTGGTCCATGGTAGCCTGGCCCCAAAGCCCTCTTGATTGGGGACCCCTGATGCACACACCAGGGCTCTTCTTGCCTCTCCAGTGGAAATGCGCCATTTAGAACTGGGAAGAACGCTAAGATTGGGAGAAATCTGCATGCACCCCTGAGGTCATCCCCAAATTCGGCGGCCACCCTGGCCACAAACCAAACCAAAGCTTACACACTGCCTTATGACTACCCTCAATTGAGACCCCAGAAGAGCGCACCTCAGCTCTGGTGGATAGGGACTTCGATGCCCCTAGGCCCTTAACCTAACCCAAGCTTGGGTTTTCAGACTTTGGAACATGGAATCCTGGCCCCAAAGCCCTCCGAATTGGGAACAGCTGAGGCACACTGGAGGGCTCTGTTTGTCCCCCAGAGGGAAATGGTGCCATTTAAAACTGTGCAGAACCCTTAGAGTAGGAGACATCTACCTGATGGCCTGAGGTCACCCCCCAATGCCCGGGTTTCACTCAGGAAAAAAGAGGGCATTTTGGATGGACTGTTGTCTATCCTCAACTGAGCCACCTGTGGAGCCCAAAAGTTCAGGTAGATTGGCCCAACCATGCCCCTAGGTGCTAACTCTCATACTAGTTAGGGGTATCAGACATTGGTAACTGATGCCTGTATCCAAAGTCCTCCTGTTTGGGGCCACCTGAGGCACACTCCAGGGCTCTGCTTGCATCTCAGCATGGATCAGAGCCATTTAGAACTGTGCAGAACACTTAGAGTAGGAGAAATCTGCCTGCCGACCTGTGATCACCCCAAATTCCCGGGTTTTACTCGGCAAAAAATAGGGGCTTTCGCATGGCCTTATGACTGTCCTCAACTGAGGCAAATGTGGAGCCCACACAGCTCGGGAAGATTGGCCCAGCCATGCCCCTAGGTCCTAACTCTCACCCTAGTTGGGGGTTTCAGACTCTGGTAATGGAAGCCTGTATCCAAATTCCTCCTATAGGGGCCACCTGAGGCACAGGCCAGGGCTCTGCATGCCATTCAGGAGGAAACAGAGCCATTTAGAACAGTGCAGAATCCTTAGAGTTGGAGAAATCTGCCCGACCCCTGACTTCTAACCCAAATTCCGTGTCCTCACTGGCTAAAAAAAAAAAAAAAAAGACATGTGCCCTGCCTTATAACTGCCCTCAACTAAACCCCCAGAGAAGGCCACCTCACCTCTAGTAGATTATGCCTGCCATGTCTCTCGGCCCTAACCCTAACCTTAGCTTGGGGTTTCAGACTTTGGTGCATGGAACACTGTATCCTCCTGATTGGGAACAGCTGAGTCACACTCCAGGGCTCTGATTGCCACAGAGGAGGAAACCCTTCCATTTAGAGCTGTGCAGAAGCCTTAGAGTAGGAGAAATCTGCCTGCCGCCCTGAGGTCACCCCCCCAATTCCCCGGTTTCACTCAGCACCAAACAGGTGGTTACGCATGGCCTATGGCTGTCCTCAACTTAGGCCCGGCCTTATTACTGTCCTCAAGTGCTATACCTGTGGAGCCCACTCACCTGGGTTAGTTTGGTTTAGCCATGCCCCTAGGTCCTAACTCTCACCCTAGTTAGGGATTTCAGACTTTGGTAATGGAAGCCTGTCTCCAAAATCCTCATGATAGAGGCCACCTGAAGCACACGCCAGGGCTCTGCTTGCCATTCAGGAGGAAACAGAGTCATTTAGAACTGTGCAGAACACTTAGAGTGGGAGAAATCTGCCTGACTCCTGAGTTCACACCCAAATTCCCTGTCCTCACTGCTCAAAAAACAAAGGCATACAGAGTCTTATGACTGCCCTCAACTCAGCCCACAGAGAAGCCCACTTAGGCTCGGCTAGATTGGGCCTCCCCTGTCTCTAGGTCCTAACCCTATCAGTAGCTTGGGGTTTCAGACTATGGTTCTTGAAAGCCTGGCCCCAAATCCTTCTTGACTGGGGACACCACAGGCACACTCCAGGGCTCTGCTTGCCACTCAGGAGGAAACCGTGCTGTTTAGAACTGTGCAGAACACTTAGAGTAGGAGAAATTTGCCTGCCAGTCTGAGGTCGCCCCCCCAATTGCACCGTTTCACTCGGACGAAAACAGGGGCTAATGCACGGCCTTTTGACTGTCCTCAACTGATAACACTTGTGGAGCCCACACAGCTTGGCTATATTGGCCTAGCCATGCCCCTAGGTCCTAACTCTCACCCTTGTTTGGGGTTTCAGACTTTGGTAATAGAAGCCTGTATCCAAATTCCTCCTGATTGCGGCCGCCTGAGGCAAACACCAAGGCTCTGTATGCCACTGAGGAGGAAACCATGCCATTGACAACTCTGCAGAACTCTTACAGTAGAAGAAATCTGCGTTCCGCACTGAGGTCACACCCCCAATTCTGCGGTTACATTCAAACGAAAACTGGGGCTTTGCATGGCCTTTTGACTGTCCTGAACTGATACACCTGTGGAGCCCACACAGCTGGGTTAGATTGGCCCCACCATGCCCCTAGGTCCTAACTCTCACCCTAGTTAGGGGTTTCAGACTTTGGTAATGGAAGCCTGTATCAAAAATCCTTCTGATTGGGGCCACTTGAGGCAAACTCCAGGGCTCTGTTTGCCTTTCAGGAGGAAACAGAGTCATTTAGAACTGTGCAGAACCCTTAGAGTGGGAGAGATCTGCCTGACCTCTGAGTTCACTCCCAAATTCCCCGTCATCACTGGCTAAAATACAAGGGCATACACACAGCCTTATGACTGCCCTCAACTGAGCCCCCAGAAAAGCCCGCCTCAGCTCTGGTAGATTAGGCCTGCCACGTCCCTCCACCCTAACACTAACCCTAGCTTGGGGTTTCAGACTTTGGTCCATGGAAGCCTGGCTCCAAAGCCCTGCTAATTGGGAAGAGCTGAGGCACACTCCAGGGCTCTGTTTGCCACTCAGGAGGAATCCCTTCCATTTAGAACTGTGCAGAATCCTTAGAGTAAGAGAAATCTGCCTGCCTCCCTGAGGTCACACCCCTAGTTCCCGGGCTTCATTCAGCATAAAACAGGGGCTTACACAAGGCCTTATGACTCTCCTCAACTGATACAGCTGGGGAGCCCACACAGCTGGGTTAGTTTGGCTCAGCCATGCCCCTAGGTCCTAACTCTCACCCTAGTTAGGCGTTTCAGACTTTGGTAATGGAAGCCTGTATCCAAATTCCTCGTGATAGGGGCCACCTGAGGCACACGCCAGGGTTCAGCTTGCCATTCAGGAGGAAACAGAGTCATTTAGAACCGTGCAGAACCCTTAGAGTGGGAGAAATCTGCCTGAACCCTGAGGTCACCCCCAAATTCCGTGTCCTCCCTGCTCAAAAACAAGGGCATGTGCACTGCCTTCTGACTGCCCTCAGCTGATCCCCCAGAGAAGCCCACCTCAGCTATGGTAGACTAGGCCTCCCATGTCCCAGGGACCTAACCCTAACCCTAGCTTGGGGTTTCAGACTTTGGTTCTTGGAAGCCTGGCCCCAACGA
Organism: Taxidea taxus jeffersonii; assembly: GCA_003697995.1. Taxonomy (NCBI): domain Eukaryota; kingdom Metazoa; phylum Chordata; class Mammalia; order Carnivora; family Mustelidae; genus Taxidea; species Taxidea taxus. The sequence goes on along the minus strand of ML109794.1, from coordinate 27,034 downwards.
TCTCATGATTGGGAACACCTGGGACACACTCAAGGTCTCTCTTTGGCAGTCAGGAGGAAACTGTGCGATTAAGAACTATACAGAACCCTTACAGTAGGGGAAATCTGCTTGCAGACCTGAGGTCACATCCCCAATTCCGCGGTTTCACTGAGACGAAAACAGGGGCTTACTCATGGCCTTTTGACTGTCCTCAACTGATAAAACTGTGGAGCCCACACAGGTCAGGTAGATTGTCCCAGCCATGCCCCTAAGTCCTAAGTCTCACCCTAGTTTGGTGTTTCAGACTTTGGTAATGGAAGCCTGTATCCAAATTTCTCCTGATTGGGGCCACCCGAGTCACATTCCAAGGTTCTGCTTGCCACTCAGTAGGAAACAGATTCATTTAGAAATGTGCAGAACCCTTAGAGTCGGAGAATCTGCCTGACCCCTGAGTTCACCGCCAAATTCCCGGGCCACACTGGTCAAAAACCAAGGACATACACACTGCCTTATGAGTGCCCTCAGTTGAGCCCCCAGAGAAACCCACTTCACCTCTACTATATTGGGCCTGCCATATCCCTAGGCCCTAAAACTTACACTAGTTTTGTGTTTCAGACTAGTTCTTGGAAGCATGGCCCTAAAGCCTTCTATTGAGGACACTTGAGGCACACACCAGGGCTCTGCTTGCATCTCAGGAGGGAACAGAGCCATTTAGAACTGTGCAGAACCCTTAGAGTGGGATAAACCTGCCCATATGACGTCACCCCAAATGCCCCAGTTTCACTCAGCACAAATCAGGGGCTTATGCTTGGCCTTTTGTCTGTCCTCAACTGATACACCTGTGGAGCCCACACAGTTTGGCTAGATTGGCTGAGCCGTGCCCCTAGGTCCTAATGCTCACCCTAGTTTGGGGTTTCAGAGTTTAGTAATGGAAGCCTATACCCAAAGTCCTCCTGATTGGGGACACTGAAGGCACACTCCAGGGCTCTGCTTGCCTTCAGGTGGAAACTGTCATTTAGAACTGTGCAGAACCCTTAGAGTGGGAAAAATCTTCCTGAACCCTGAGTTCTCCCCCAAATTCCACGGCCACACTGGTCAAAAAACAAAGGCATTAGCACTGCCTAGGGACTACCCTCTACTGTTCACCAGAAAAGCCCACTTCAGCTCTGCTATAGTGGACCTGCCATGTCCCTAGGCCCTAATCATAACACTAGCTTGGGGTTTCAGACTTTGGTTCTTGGAAGCCTGGCCCCAAAGGCCTCATGATTGGGAACACCTGAGACACACTCTAGTTCTCTGTTTTCCAATCAGGAGGAAACCGTGTGATTTAGAACTGTGCAGAACTTTACAGTAGGAGAAATCTGCCTGCAGAACTGAGGTCACCCCCCCCCAATTCTGCTGTTTCACTGAAACGAAAAAGGGGGCTTACACACAGCCTTCTGACTGTCCTCAACAGAAACACATGAGGAGCCCACACAGCTTGGTTAGAAAGGCCCAGCCATGCCCTAGGTCCTAACTCTCACCCTAGGTAGGGGTTTCAGAAGTTGGTAATGGAAGCCTGTATCAAAAATCCTCCTGATTGTGGCCAACCTAGGCCCATGCCAGGGCTCTGCTTGCCATTCAGGAGGAAACAGTGTCATTTAGAACTGTGCAGAACCCTTAGTGTGGGACAAATCTGCTTGACCCCTGAGTTCACACCCAAGTTCCGTGGCCTCTCTTGTCAAAAGAAAAGGGCATTCCCACAACCTTATGACTGCCCTCAACTGAGCCTCCAGAGAAGCTCACTGCAGCTCTACTAATTTGGGCCTGCCATGTCCCTAGGCCCTAACCCTAACATTACCTGGGGGTTTCAGACTTTGGTTCTTCGAAGCCTGGCCCCATGACCTCATAATTGGGAACACGTGAAACACACTCCAGGTCTCTGTTTGCCAGTCAGGAGGACACTGTGCGATTGAGAACTGTGCAGAACACTTGCAGTAGGAAAAATCTACCTTCAGACCTGAGGTCACACCCCCAATTCCGTGATTTCACTGGGACAATAACAGGGGGTACACACAGCCTTCTGATTGTCCTAAACTGATACACCTGTGGAGGCCACACAGCTCAGCTAGATTGGCTCAGCCATGCCCCTAAGTCCTAAATCTCACCCTAGTTAGGTTTTTCCCACTTTGGTAATGGAAGCCTGTATGAAAATTCCTCCTGATTGGGGCCAACCGAGTTACAGACCAGGGCTCTGCTTGCCATTCATGAGGAAAGAGAGTCTTTTAGATCTGTGCAGAGCCCTTAGAATGGGAGAAATCTGCCTGACCCCTGAGTTCACATCCAAATTCCCCATCCTCACTGGCTAAAATAAAAGGGGATACACGATGCCTAAGACTGCCCTCAACTGAGCCCCCAGAGAAGCCCATCGCAGCTCTGGTAGATTAGGCCTGCCATGTCCCTCGGATGTAACCCTAATCCTAGCTTGGGTTTCAGACTTTGGTCCACGGAAGCCTGGCCACAAAGCCCTCCTGATTGGGAACAGTTGAGGCACACTCCAGGGCTCTGTTTGCCCCTCAGGAGGAACCCCTACCATTTAGAAATGTGCAGAATCCTTAGAGTAAGAGAAATATGCCTGCATCCCTGAGGTCTCGCCCCAAATCCCCGGGTTTCCTCAGCCTAAAAAGGGCTTACACAGGGCCTTATTTTTCTGCTCAACTGATACACCTGTGGAGCCCACACAGCTGGGTTTGATTGGCCCAGTCATGCCCCGAGGTCCTAACTCTCACCCTAGTTAGGGGTTTCAGACTTTGGTAATGGAAGCCTGTATGCAAAATCCTATGGATTGGTGTGAACTGAGCACAAAGTAGGACTCTTCTTGCCATTCACGAGGAAAGAGAGTCATTTAGAACTCTACAGTTACTCTACCTTAGAGTGGGAAATATCTCCCCGACCGCTGAGGTCACCCCCAAATTCCCTGTCCTCCCTGCTCTAAAATCAAAGGCATGCACACTGCCTTCTGACTTCCCTCAACTGAGCCCCTAGAGAAGCCTGCCTCAGCTCTGGTAGATAGGGCCTGTCATGTCCCTCGGACCTAACCTTAACCCTAGCTTGGGGTTTCAGAATTTGATCCATTGAAGTCTGGCCACAAAGCCCTCCAGATTGGGAACATCTGAGACACCCTCCATGGTACTGTTTGCCAGTCAGGAAAAACACCGTGCCACTTAGAACTTGTAGAGCCTTTAGAGTAAGAGAAATCTGACTGTCGGCCTGAGTTCACCCCACCTCCAATTCCGCGGGTTCACTAGGAGGAAAACAGGGGCTTACCCACAGCCTTTTGACTGTCCTCAACTGACATACCTGTGGAGCCCAAACAGCTGGGTTAGCTTGGATCGGCCAGGCCCCTAGGCCCTACCTCTCACCCTAGTTAAGGATTTCAGAATTTGGTAATGGAAGCCTGTAATCAAATTCCTCCTGATTGGGGCCACCCGAGGCACACTCCTGGGCTCTGCTTGCCATTCAGGAGGAAAGAGCGTCTTTTAGATCTGTGCAGAACCCTTAGAATGGGAGAAATCTGCCTGACCTCTGAGTTCACACCCAAATTCCACGTACTCATTGGCTAAAATAAAAGGGCATACACAATGCCTAAGACTGCCCTCAACTGAGCCCCCAGAGTAGACTGCCTCAGCTCTGTTAGATTAGGCCTGCCATGTTCCTTGGGCGAAACCCTAACCCTTGCTTGGGATTTCAGACTTTGGTCCATGGAAGCCTGGCCCCAAAGCAGTCCAGATTGGGAACAGCTGAGATACACTCCACGGTACTGTTTGCCACTCAGGAAGAAACCGTGCCGTTTAGAACTTGTAGAACTTTAGAGTAGGAGAAATCTGCCTATCGGCCTAAGGTCACCCCACCCCCAATTCCGCGGTTTAAGTTGGAGGAAAATGGGCTTACTCGCGGCCTTTTGACTGTCCTCAACTGATATACCTGTAGAGCCAAACAGCAGGGTTAGCTTGGCTCATCCATGCCCCTTGGCCCTACCTCTCACCCTTGTTAGGGGTTTTAGATTTTGGTAATGGAAGCCTGTACCCAAAATCCTCCTGATTGGGGCCACCCGAGGCACACTCCAGGGCTCTGCTTGCCATTCAGGAGGAAACAGAGTCATTTAGATCTGTGCAGTACCCTTAGAGTGGGAGAAATCTACCCGACCCCTGAGGTCACCCCCAAATTCCGTGTCCTCCCTGCTCTAAAATCAAGGGCATACACATTGCCTTATGACTGCCCTTAACTGAGCCCCAGAGAAGCCCATCTCACCTCTGGTAGATTAGGCCTGCCATGTCCCTGGGACCTAACCCTACCCTAGCTTGGGGTTTCAGACTTTGGTCCATGGAAGCCTGGCCTATAGCCCTCCTAATTGGGAACAGCTGAGGCACACTCCAGGGCTCTGTTTGCCACTCAGGTGGAAACCTTTTGGTTTAGAAATGTGCAGAATCCTTAGAGTAAGAGAAATGTGCCTGCCTTCCTGAGGTCACACCCACAATTCCCGGGCTTCACTCAGCATAATATAGGCGCTTACATAGGGCCTTATGACTCTCCTCAACTGATACACCTTTGGAGCCCACACATCTCGGTTAGATTGGCCCAGCCATGCCCCTAGGTCCGAACTCTCACCCTAGATAGGGGTTTCAGTCTTTTGTCCTGGAAGCCTATATCCAAATTCCTCCTGCTATGTCCCATCTGAGGCACAAGCCAGGGCTCTGCTTGTCATTAAGGAGGAAAGAGAGTCTTTTAGATATGTGCAGAACCCTTAGAATGGGAGAAATATGCCTGACCCCTGAGTTCACACCCAAATTCCCCGTCCTCACCGGCTAAAATAAAAGGGCACACACAATGCCTAAGACTGCCCTCAACTGAGCCCCCAGAGAAGCCCATCTCAGCTCTGGTAGATTAGGTCTGCCATGTTCCTCAGACCTAACCCTAACCCTCTCTTGGGGTTTCAGACTTTGGTCCAAAGAAGCCTGGGCCCGAAGCCCTCCTGATTGGGAACAGCTGAGGCACACTCCAGGGCGCTGATTGCCCCTTAGGAGGAACCCCTGCCATTTAGAAATGTGCAGAATCTTTAGAATAAGAGAAATTTGCCTGCTTCCCTGAGGTCTCACCCCCAATTCCCGGGCTTCACTCAGCCTAAAAAGGGGCTTACACAGGGTCTTATTTTTCTGCTCTACTGATACACCTGTGGAGCCCACACAGCCGGGTTTGATTGGCCCAGCCATGCCCCGAGGTCCTAACTCTGACCCTAGTTAGGGGTTTCAGACTTTGGTAATGGAAGCCTGTATCCAAAATCCTACAGACTGGAGCGAAGTGAGCACACAGTAGGACTCTACTTGCCTTTCAGGAGGAAACAGTCATTTAGAACTCTACAGAACCCTTAGAGTGGGAGATATCTGCCCAACCGCTGAGGTCACCCTCAAATTCCGTGTCTTCCCTGCTCCAAAAACAAGGGCATGAGCACTGCCTTCTGACTGCCCTCAACCGAACCCCCAGAGAAGCCCGCCTCAGCTCTGGTAGATTGGGCCTGCCATGACCCTCGGATGTAACCCTAACCCTAGCTTGGGGTTTCAGAATTTGGTCCATGGAAGCCTGGCCACAAAGCCCTCCAGATTGGGAACAGCTGAGGCATACTCCATGGTACTGCTTGCAACTCAGGAAAAAATTGTGCCATTTAGAACTTGTAAAACCTTTAGTGTAGGAGAAATCTTCCTGTTGGCCTGAGGTCACCCCACCCCAAATTCCGCCGTTTCACTCAGAGGAAAACAGGAGCTTACTCATGGCCTTTTGACTGTCCTCAACTGATATACCCTTGGAGCCCAAACAGCTGGGTTAGCTTGGCTCATCCATGCCCCTAGGCCTTATGGCTCACCCTAGTTAGGGGTTTCAGACATTGGTAATGGAAGCCTGTACTCAAATTCCTCCTGATTGGGGTCCCCCGAGGCACACTCCAGGGCTGTGCTTGCCATTCAAGAGGAATCAGATTCATTTAGAACTGTGCAGTACCCTTAGAGTGGGGGAAATCTGCCCGACCTCTGAGGTCACCCCCAAATTCCGTGTCCTCCCTGCTCTGAAATCAAGGGCATGCACATTGCCTTCTGACTGCCCTCAACTGAGCCCCCAGAGCTGCCTGCCTTAGCTCTGGTAGATTGAGCCTGCCATGTTCCTGGGACGTAACCCTAAAATTAGCTTGGAATTTCAGAATTTGGTCCATGGAAGCCTGGCCATACAGCCCTCCAGATTGGGAACAGCTGAGACACACTCCACGCTACAGTTTGCCACTCAGGAGAAACCGTGCCATTTAGAACTTGTAGAAGTTTAGAGTAGGAGAAATCTGCCTGTCGGCCTGAGGTCACCCCACCCCCAAATACGGGGTTCCACTAGGCCGGAATCGGGTGCTTACTCACAGTCTTTTGATGGTCCTCAACTAATATACCTGTGGAGCCCAAACAACTGGGTTAGCTTTGTTCAGTCATGCCCCTCGGCCCTACCTCTCACCCTAGTTAGGGATTTCAGGCTTTGGTAATGGAAGCCTGTACCCAAATTCCTCCTGAGTGTGGCCACTCGAGGCACACTCCAGGGCTCTGCTTGCCATTCAGGAGGAAACAGAGTCATTTAGTACTATACAGAACCCTTAGAGTGGGAGAAATCTGCGTGACCGCTGAGTTCACCCACAAATTCCACAGCATCAGTAGTCAAAAAACAAGGGTATACTCCCTGCCTTATGCCCTCCACTGAGACTCCAGAGAAGCCCACTTCATCTCTGCTAGATTGGGCCTGCCAGGTCCCTAGGCCCTAACACTAACACTAGCTTGGTGTTTCAGATTGGCCTTAGGGAGCCTGGGTCCAAAGACTTCTTGACTGGGGACACATGAGGCACACTCCAGTGCTCTGCTTGTATCTCAGGAAGGAACAGAGAAATTTAGTACTGTGTAGAAACTTTAGATTGGTAAATCTGCCTGCTCGGCTGAGGTCCCCTCCAAATACCCCGATTTCACTCAGCACAAAACAGTGTCTTAGGCCCGGCCTTATAACTGTCCTCAAGTGCTACACCTGTGGAGCCCACACAGCTGTGTTACTTTGACTCAGCCATGCCCCTAGGTTCTAACTCTCACCTTAGTTAGGGGTTTCAGACTTTGGTAATGGAAGCCTGTGTCCAAATTCCTCCTGATAGGGGCCACCTGAGGTACAAGGCAGGGCTCTGCTTGCCATTCAAGAGGAAACAGTGTCATTTATAACTGTGAAAAACCCTTAGAGTGGGAGAGATATGCCTAACCTGAGTTCACACCCAAATTACCTGTCCTCACTGGCTAAAATACAAGGGCATACACATTGCCTTATGACTGCCCTCAACTGAGCCCCCAGAGAAGCCCATCTCACCTCTGGTAGATTAGGCCTGCCATGTCCCTCAGCCCTAACCCTAACTCTAGCTTGGGATTACAGACTTTGGTCCATGGAAGCCTGGCCTGAAAGCCCTCTTGATTGGGAACAGCAGAGGTACACTTCAGGGTGCTGATTGCCCCTCAGGAGGATACCCTGCCATTTAGAAATGTGCAGAATCCTTAGAGGATGAGAAATTTGCCTGCCTCCCTCAGGTCTCATCCCCAATTCCCGGGCTTCACTCAGCATAAAAAGGGCCTTACACAGGGCCTTATTTCTCTGCTCAACTGATACACCTGTGGAGCCCAAACAGCTAGGTTCGATTGGCCCAGCCATGACCCTAGGTCCTAACTCTCACCATAGTTAGGGGTTTCAGACTTTGGTAATGGAAGCCTGTATCCAAAATCCTACAGATTTGTGAGAAGTGAGCACACAGCAGGACTCTATTTGCCTCTCAGGGGTAAACAATCATTTAGAACTCTACAGAACACTTTGTGTGGGAGAAATCTGCCTGACCCCTGTGGTCACCCAAAAATTCCGTGTCCTCCCTGCTCTAAAATCAAGGGAATGCGCACTGCCTTCTGACTGCCCTAAACTGAGCCCCCAGAGAAGCCCGGCTCAGCTCTGCTAGATTGGGCCTGCCATTTCCATGGGCCCTAACAGTAACACTAGCTTGGGGTTTCAGATTGGGCCTACATAGCCTGGCTCCAAAGACTTCATTATTGGGGATACATGAGGCACACTCCAGGGCTCTGCTTGTATCTCAGGAGGAAACAGCGCCATTTAGAACTGTGCAGAAATTTTAGATTGGTAAAATCTGCCAGCATGTCTGAAGTCACCCCCAAATACCCCAGTTTCACTCAGCTCAAAACAGTGACTTGTGCAAGGCCTTATAACTCTCCGCAAGTGCTACACCTGTGGAGCCCACACAGCTAGGTTAGTTTGGCTCAGTGATTCCCCTAGGTCATAACTCTCACCCTAGTTAGGGGTTTCAGACTTTGGTAATGGAACCCTATATCCAAATTCCTCCTGATAGGGGCCACCTGAGGAACAAGCCAGGGCTCGGTTTGCCACTCAGGAGGAAAGAGAGTCTTTTAGATCTGTGCAGAACCCTCAGAATGGGAGAAATCTGTCTAACCCCTGAGTACACACCTAAATTCCCCGTACTCACTGGCTAAAATAAAAGGGCATATGCAATGCCTTATGACTGCCCTCAACTGAGCCCCCAGATTAGACCGACTCAGCTCTGGTAGATTAGGCCTGCCGTGTCCCTCGGCCTTAACCCTAACTGTAGCTTAGGTTTTCAACTTTGGTCCATGGAAGCCTGGACCCAAAGACCTCCTGATTGGGAACAGCTGAGGCACACTCCAGGGCTCTGTTTGACCCTCAGGAGGAAACCCTGCCATTGAGAAATGTGCAGAATTTTTAGAGTAAGAGAAATTTGTCTGCCTCCCTAAGGTCTCACCCCCAATTCCCCGGCTTCACTTAGCATAAAAAGGGGCTTACAGAGGGCCTTATTTCTCTGCTCAACTGATACACCTGTTGAACCCACACAGCTGGGTTAGATTGACACAGCCATGCCTCTAGGACCTAACTCTCACCCTAGTTAGGGGTTTCAGACTTTGGTAATGGAAGCCTGTATCCAAAATCCTACGGATTGGAGCGAAGTGAGCACACAATAGGACTCTACTTGCCTTTCAGGAGGAAACAGTCATTTAGAACTCTACAGAACCCTTAGAGTGGGAGAAATTTGCCTGAATCCTGAGGTCACCCCCAAATTCCGTGTCCTCCCTGCTCTAAAATCAAGGGTATGCATACTGCCTTCTGACTTCCCTCAACTGAGCTCCCAGAAAAGCCTGCCTCAGCTCTTGTAGATTGAGCCTGCCATGTCCCTGGAACCTAACCCTACCCTTGCTTGGGATTTCAGAATTTGGTCTGTGGAAGCCTGGCCACAAAGCCCTCCAGATTGGGAACACCTGAGACACACTCGATGGTACTGGATGCCACTCTGGAAGAAACCGTCCCATTTAGAACTTGTAGAACTTTAGAGTAGGAGAAATCTGCCTGTCGGCCTGAAGTCACCCCACCCCCGATTCCGCGGTTCCCCTGGGCCAGAAACAGGGGCTTACTCACGGCCTTTTGATGGTCCTCAACTGATATACCTGTGGAGCCCAAACAGCTGGGTTAGCTTGGCTCAGCCATGCCCCTAGGTCCTACCTCTCACCTTAGTTAGGGGTTTCAGACTTTGGTAATGGGAGCCTGTACCCAAATTCCTCCCATGTGGCCACCCGAGGCACACTCCAGGGCTCCGCTTGCCATTCATGAGGAAACAGAGTCATTTAGCACTACATAGAACCCTTAGAGTGGGAGAAATCTGTGTGATACCTAGTTCAACCCCAAATTCCACAGCCTCAGTCAAAAAACAAGGGCATAAGCACTGCCTTATGCCCTCAACTGATACCCCAGAGAAGCCCACTTCAGCTCTGGTAGATTAGGCCTGCCATGTCCCTCAGCCCTAACCCTAACCTCAGCTAGGGGTTTCAGACTTTGGTCCATGGAAGCCTGGCCTATAGCCCTCCTAATTGGGAACAGCTGAGGCACACTCCAGGGCTCTGTTTGCCACTCAGGAGGAATCCCTTCCATTTAGAACTGTGCAGAATCTTTAGAGTAGGAGACGTCTGCCTCTTGGGCTGAGGTCACCCCCCCAATTCCCTGGTTTCACTCAGCACAAAATAGGGGCTTTTGCATGGTGTTATGACTGTCTTCAACTGATACACCTGTGGAGCACACACAGCTGGATTAGATAGGCACAGCCTTGCCCCTAGGTCCTAACTCTGTCCCTAGTTAGGGGTTTCAAACTTTAGTAATGGAAGCCTGTATCCAAATTCCTCCTGTTCGGGGTCACCGAAGCCACACTCTAGGGCTCTGCTTGCCATTCAGTGGGAAACAGAATCTTTTAGTATTGTGCAGAACCCTTAGAGTGGGAAAAATCTGCCTGATCCCTCAGTTCACCCCCAAATTCTGCCCCCTCACTGGTCAAAAACAAGGGCATAAACACTGCCTTATGACTGAGACCTCAACTGAGACCCCGAGAAGCCCTCTTCAGCTGTGCCAAATTGGGCCTGCCATGTCCCTAGGCCCTAACCTTAACACTAGCTTCGGGTTTCAGACATTGGTTAATGGAAGCCTAGCCCCAAACCCTTCTTCATTGACGTCATATCAGGCACACTCCAGGGCTCTGCTTGCAACTTAGGAGGGAACAAACCATTTAGAACTCTGCAGAACCCTTAGAGTGGGAGAAATCTGCCTGCCCATCTGAGGTCACCCCCAACATGCCATGGTTTCACTCAGCACAAAACAGGGCCTTACGAAAGGCCTTATGATTGTCTCAACTGATACGCCAGTGGAGCCCACAAAGCTGGGTTAGATTGCCCCAGCCATTGTCCTTATCTCCTAACACTCACCCTTGTTAGGGGTTTCATACTTTGTTAATGGAAGACTGTATCCCAAATCCTCCAGATTCGGGCAAACTGAGGCACACTCCAGGGCTCTGCTTGCCTCTCAGTGGGGAAACAGAGTCATTTTGATCTGTGCAGTACCCTTAGAGTGGGAGAAATCTGCGTGACCCCTGATGTCACCAGCATATTTCGGGTCCTCACTGGCTAAAAAACAAGGGCATGTGCCCTGCCTTAAGATTGCCCTCAACTGAGCCCCCTGAGAAGTCCACCTCAGCTCTAGTAGATTAGGCCTGCCATGTCCCTTGGCCCTAAACCTATTCCCTAGCTTGGGGTTTCAGACTTTGGTCCATGAAATCCTGGCCCCAAATCTCTCCTGATTGGAAATAGCTGAGGCACAGTCCAGGGCTCTGTTTGGCACTCAGGAGGAATCCCTTCCATTTACAAATTTTCAGAACCCTTGAGAAGGAGAAATCTGCCTGC
>ML109794.1:0-15703 GCA_003697995.1 Taxidea taxus jeffersonii | reverse complement strand
CTGCCGCCCTGAGGTCACACCCCCCAATTCCCCACTTTCTCTCGGAGGAAAACAGGGGCTTACTCACGGCCTTTTGACTGTCCTCAACTGATAGACCTGTGGAGCCCACACAGCTGGGTTAGATTGGCTCAGCCATGCCCCTGGCCCTACCTCTCATCCTAGTTAGGGTTTTCAGACTTTGGTAATGGAAGCCTGTATCTAAATTCCTCCTGAGTGTGGCCACCCGAGGCACACTCCAGGGCTCTGCTTGCCATTCAGGAGGAAAAAGAATCATTTAGAACTGTGCAGAACCTTAGAGTGGGAAAAACCTGCCTGACCACTGAGTACACCACCTATTTCCGCGGCCTCACTGGTAAAAAAACAAGGGCATACACACTGCCTTATGACTGCCCTCAACTGAGTTCCTGAGAAGCACACTTCAGCTCTGCTAGATTTGGCCTGTCATGTCCCTCGACCCTAACTCTACACTAGATTGGGTTTCAGATTTTGGTCCTTGGTAGGCTGGCCCGAACGCCCTCATGATTGGGATCAACTGAGGCACACTCCAGGTCTCTGTTTGCAAGGAAGGAGGAAACTGCCATTTACAGCTGTGCAGAACCACTAAAGTAGGAGAAATCTGCCTGCCTCCCTGAGGTTACACCGCCAAATCCACGGTTTCACTAAGTCAAAAACTGGGGCTTACACATGGCCTTTTCACTGTCCTGAATTGATACCAGTTTGGAGCCCACACAGCTCAGCTAGATTGGCCCCGCCATGCCCCAAAGTCCTAACTCTCATCCTAATTAGGTGTTTCAGACTTGTTAACAGAAGCCTGTATCCAAATTCCTGCTGATTGGGGCCAACCAATTTACACTCCAGGGCTCCAGGTCATTTAGTACTGTGCAGAACCGTTAGTGTGGGAAAAATCTGCGTGACCTCTGAGTTCACCCCCAAATTCCACAGCATCACTAGTCAAAAATCAAGGGCAAACGAACTGCCTTATGACTGCCCTCAACTGAGACCCCAGAGAAGCCCACTTCAGCTCTGCTAGATTGGGCCTGCCATGTCCCTTGGCCCTAACACTAATGCTAGCTTGGGGTTTCAGATTGGTCCTAGGGAGCCTGGCTCCAAAGACTTCTTGATTGTGGACACATGAAGCACACTCCAGGGCTCTGCTTGCATCTCAGGAGGGAACAGCACCATTTAAAACTGTGCAGAAACTTTAGATGGGTAAAATCTGCCTGCATGTCTGAAGTCACCCCCAAATACCCCGGATTCACTCAGCTCGAAACAGTGACTTGTGCATGGCCTTATAACTGTCCTCAAGTGCTACACTGTGGAGCCCACAGATGTAGGTTAGTTTGGCTCAGTGATTCCCCTAGGTCATAACTCTCACCCCAGTTAGGGGTTTCAGACTTTGGTAATGGAATCCTGTATCCAAATTCCTCCTGATAGGGGCGAACTGAGGCACAAGCCAGGGCTCTGCTTGCCATTCAGGAGGAAAGAGACTCTTTTAGATCTGTGCAGAACCCTTAGAATGGGAGAAATCTGCCTGACCCCTGAGTTCACACCCAAATTCACCGTCCTCACTGGCTAAAATAAAGGGGCATACACAATGCGTAAGACTGCCCTCAACTGAGCCCCCAGAGTAGGCCGCCTCAGCTCTGGTAGATTAGGCCTGCCATGTCCCTCGGCCCTAACCCTAACCCTAGCTTGGGATTTCAGACTTTGGTCCATGGAAGCCTGGCCTCAAAACCCTCCTGATTGGGAACAGCTGAGGCACACTCCAGGGCGCTGATTGCCCCTCAGGAGGAAACCCTGCCATTTAGAAATGTGCAGAATCATTAGAGTAAGAGAAATTTGCCTGCCTCTCTATGGTCTCTCCCCCAATCCCGGGCTTCACTCAGCATAAAATTGGGCTTACCCAGGGCCTTATTTCTCTGCTCACCTGATACACCTATGAGCCCACACAGCTGTTTTTGATTGGCCCAGCCATGACCCTAGGTCCTAACTGTCACCCTAGTTAGGGTTTTCAGACTTTGGTAATGGAAGCCTGTATGCAAAATCCATTGGATTGGTGTGAACTGAGCACAAAATAGGACTCTTCGTGCAATTCAAGAGTAAACAGACTCATTTAGAAATCTACAGAATCCTTAGAGGGGGAGAAATCTGCATGACCCATGAGGTCACCCCCAAATTCGGTGTCCTCCATGCTCTAAAAACAAGGGCATGAGCACTGCCTTCTGACTGCCCTCAAATAAGACCCCAGAGAAGCCTGCCTCAGCTGTGGTAGATTTGGCCAGCCATGTCCCTCGGAGCTAACTCTAACCCTAGCTTGGGGTTTCAGAATTTGGTCCATGGAAGCCTGGCCACAAAGCCTTCCACATTGGGAAGAGCTGAGGCACACTCCACGGTACTGTTTGCCACTCAGGAAAAAACCGTGCCATTTAGAACGTGTAGAACCTTTAGAGTAGGAGAAATCTGCCTGTTGGACTGAGGTCAAGCCACCCCAAATTCTGCGGGTTCACTCGGAGGAAAACAGGGGCTTACTCACAGCCTTTAGATTGTCCTCAACAAATATACCTGTGGAGCCCAAAGAGCTGGGTTAGTTTAGCTCAGCCATGCCCCTAGGCCTTACCTCTCACCCTAGTTAGGGCTTTTAGACTTTGGTAATGGAAGCCTGTGCCCAAATTCCTCCAGAGTTTGGCCACCCGAGGCACACTCCTGGGCTCTGCTCGCCAATCAGGAGGAAAGAGAGTCATTTAGTTCTATGGGGAACCCATAGAGTGGGAGATATCAGCATGACCCAGAGTTCACCCCCAAATTCCACAGCCTCAGTAGTCAAAAAACAAGGGCATAAGCACTGCCTTATGGCCTCAGCTGAGACCCCAGAGAAGCCCACTTCAGCTCTGCTAGATTGGGCCTGCCAGGTCCCTGGGCCCTAACACTAACACCAGCTTGGTGTTTCAGCTTGGTCCTAGGGAGCCTGGCTCCAAAGACTTCTTGACTGGGGACACATGAGGCGCACTCACGGGCTCTGCTTATATCTCAGGAGGGAACAGGGACCTTTAGAACTGTGAAGAAACTTTAGATAGGTTAAATCTGCCTTCCCGCCTGAAGTCTCCCCCAAAATACCCCGGTTTCACTCAGCACAAAACAGAGTCTTGTGCCCGGCCTTATAACTGTCCTCAACTGCTACAGCTGTAGAGCCCACACAGCTGTGTTACTTTGACTCAGCCATGCCCCTAGGTCCTAACTCTCACCCTAGTTAGGGGTTTCAGACTTTGGAAATGGAAGCCTGTGTCCAAATTCCTCCTGATAGGGGCCACCTGAGTCACAAGCCAGGGCTCTGCTTGCAATTCAGGGGGAAACAGAGTCACTGAGAACTGTGAAAAACCCTTAGAGTGGGAGACATCTGCCTGACCTCTGAGTTCACACCCAAACTCCTAGTCCTCACTGGTTAAAATAAAAGGGCATACACACTGCCTTATGACTGCCCTCAACTGAGCCCCCAGAGAAGCCCACTTCAGCTCAAGGAGATTAGGCCTGCCATATCCCTCAGCCCTAACCCTAACCCTAGCTTGGGGTTTCAGAATTTGGTCCATGGAAGCCTGGCCCCAAAGCCCTCCTAATTGGGAAAAGCTGAGGCACACTCCAGGGCTCTGTTTGCCCCTCAGGAGTAATCCCTGCCATTTAGGTATGTGCAGAATCCTTAGAGTAAGAGAAATTTGCCTGCCTCCCTGTGGTCTCACCCCCAATTCCCGGGCTTCACTCAACATAAAAAGGGGCTTGCCCAGGGCCTCATTTCTCTGCTCAATTGATACACCTGTGTAGCCCACACAGCTGGGTTGGACTGGCCCAGCCATGCCCCTAGGTACTAACTCCCCCTAGTTAGGCGTTTCCGGCTTTGGTAATGGAAGCCTGTATCCAAAATCCTATGGATTGGTGTGAGCTGAGCACACATTAGGACTCTACTTGCCTTTCGGGAGGAAACAGAGTCATTTAGAACTCTACAGGGCCCTTAGATTGGGAGAAATCTGCCCGACTCCGGAGGCACCCCCAAATTCCGTGTCCTCCCTGCTCTAAAAACAAGGGCATGAGCACTGCCTTCTGACAGCCCTCAACTGAGCCCCCAGAGAAGCCCGCCTCGGCTATGGTAGATTGGGCCTGCCATATCCCTGGGACCTAACCCTAACCCTAGCTGGGGATTTCAGAATTTGGTCCCTGGAAGCCCGGCCGCACAGCCCTCCAGATTGGGAACAGCTGAGACACACTCCACGCTACAGTTTGCCACTCAGGAAGAAACTGTGCCCTTTAGAACTTGTAGAACGTTAGAGTAGGAGAAATCTGCCTGTCGGCCTGAGGTCAACCCACCCCCAAATTCCGCGGTTCCTCTCGGCCAGAAACAGGGTCTTTCTCATGGCCTTTTGTTCTTCCTCCACTGATTTACCTTTGGATACCAAACAGCTGGGTTAGCTTGGCTCATCTATGCTCCTAGGACCTACCTCTCACCATAGTTAGGGGTTTCAGACCTTGGTAATGGAAGCCTGTACCCAAATTTCTCCAGAGCGTGGCCACCCGAGGCACACTCCTGGGCTCTGCTCGACATTCAGGAGGAAAGAGAGTCATTTAGTACTATGGAGAACCCATAGAGTGGGAGAAATCTGTGTGACCCCTGAGTTCACCCCCAAACTCCACAGCCTCAGTAGTCAAAAAACAAGGGCATAAGCACTGCCTTGTGGCCTCCACTGAGACCCCAGAGAAGCCCACTTCAGCTCTGCTAGATTGGGCCTGCCAGGTCCCTAGGCCCTAACACTAACACGAGCTTGGTGTTTCAGCTTGGTCTTAGGGAGCCTGGCTCCAAAGACTTCTTGACTGGGGTCACATGAGGCGCACTCCCGGGCTCTGCTTGTATCTCAGGAGGGAACAGGGACTTTTAGAACTGTGAAGAAACTTTAGATTGGTGAAATCTGCCTTCCCGCCTGAAGTCTCCCCCAAAATACCCCGGTTTCACTCAGCACAAAACAGTGTCTTGTGCCCGGTTTCACTCAGCACAAAACAGTGTCTTGTGCCTGGCCTTATAACTGTCCTCAACTGCTACAGCTGTAGAGCCCACACAGCTGTGTTACTTTGACTCAGCCATGCCCCTAGGTCCTAACTCTCACCCTAGTTAGGGGTTTCAGACTTTGGTAATGGAAGCCTGTGTCCAAATTCCTCCTGATAGGGGCCACCTGAGTCACAAGCCAGGGCTCTGCCTGCAATTCAGTGGGAAACAGTCATTGAGAACTGTGAAAAACACAGTGGGAGACATCTGCCCGACCTCTGAGTTCACACCCAAACTCCTAGTCCTCACTGGCTAAAATAAAAGGTCATACACACTGCCTTATGACTGCCCTCAACTGAGCCCCCAGAGAAGTGCACTTCAGCTCTGGGAGATTAGGCCTGACATGTTCCTCAGCCCTAACCCTCACCCTAGCTTGGAATTTCAGACTTTCGTCCATGGAAGCCTGGCCCCACAGCCCTCCTAATTGGGAAAAGCTGAGGCACACTCCAGGGCTCTGTTTGCCCCTCTGGAGTAATCCCTGCCATTTAGGTATGTGCAGAATCCTTAGAGTAAGAGAAATTTGCCTGCCTTCCTGTGGTCTCACCCCAAATTCCCGGGCTTCACTCAACATAAAAAGGGCTTGCCCAGGGCCTCATTTCTCTGCTCTATTGATACACCTGCGAAGCCCACACAGCTGGGTTAGATTGGCCCAGCCATGTCCCTAGGTCCTAACTCTCCCCCTAGTTAGGGGTTCCCGGCTTTGGTAATGGAAGCTTGTATCCAAAATCCTATACATTGGTGTGAGCTGAGCACACAGTAGGACTCTACTTGCCTTTCTGGAGGAAACAGAGTCATTTAGAACTCTGCAGGGTCCTTAGAGTGGGAGAAATCTGCCTGAACTCCGAGGGCACCCCCAAATTCCGTGTCCTCCCTGCTCTAAAAACAAGGGCATGAGTACTGCCTTCTGACTGCCCTCAACTGAGCCCTGAGAGAAGCCCGCCTCAGCTCTGGTAGATTGGGCCTGCCATGTCCCTGGGACCTAAACCTAACACTAACTGTGGATTTCAGAATTTGGTCCATGGAAGCCTGGCCGGACAGCCCTCCAGATTGGGAACAGCTGAGACACACTCCACGCTACAGTTTGCCACTCAGGAAGAAACCGTGCCCTTTAGAACTTGTAGAACGTTAGAGTAGGAGAAATCTGCCTGTCGGCCTGAGGTCAACCCACCCCCAATTCCGCGGTTCCCCTCGGCCAGAAACAGGGTCTTACTCACAGCCTTTTGTTCTTCCTCAACTGATTTACCTGTGGAGCCCAAACAGCTGGGTTAGCATGGCTCAGCCATGCCCTTAGGCCCTACCTCACCCTAGTTAGGGTTTTCAGACCTTGGTAATGGAAGACTGTACCCAAATTCCTCCAGAGTGTGGCGATCTGAGGGACACTCCTGGGCTCTGCTCGCCATTCAGGAGGAAAGAGAGTCATTTAGTACTATGGAGAACGAATAGAGTGGGAGAAATCTGCGTAACCCCTGAGTTCACCCCCAAATTCCACAGACTCACTAGTCAAAAAACAAGAGCCTAAGCACTGCCTTATGGCCTCCACTGAGACCCCAGAGAAGCCCACTTCAGCTCTGCTAGATTGGGCCTGCCAGGTCCCTAGGCCCTAACACTAACACCAGCTTGGTATTTCAGCTTGGTCCTAGGGAGCCTGGCTCCAAAGACTTCTTGACTGGAGACACATGATGCTCACTCCCGGGCTCTGCTTGTATCTCAGGTGGGAACAGAGACATTTAGAACTGTGAAGAAAGTTTAGATTGGTAAAATCTGCCTTCCCGTCTGAAGTCACCCCCAAAATACCCCGGTTTCACTCAGCAGAAAACAGTGTCTTGTGCCCGGCCTTATAACTGTCCTCAACTTCTTCACCTGTGGAGTCCACACAGCTGTGTTACTTTGACTCAGCCATGCTCCTAGGTCCCAACCCTCACCCTCCTTAGGGATTTCAGACTTTGGTAATGGAAGCCTCTATCCAAATTCCTCCTGATAGGGAGCACCTGAGGCACAAGCCAGGGCTCTGCTTGAAATTCTGGAGGAAACAGAGTCACTGAGAACTGCAAAAAACCCTTAGAGTTGGAAAGATCTGCCTGACCTCTGAGTTCACACCCAAATTCCTAGTCCTCACTGGCTAAAATAAAAGGTCATACACACTGCCTTATGACTGCCCTCAACTGAGCCCCCAGAGAAGTGCACTTCAGCTCTGGGAGATTAGGCCTGCCATGTCCCTCAGCCCTAACCCTAACCCTAGCTTGGAATTTCAGACTTTCGCCCATGGAAGCCTGGCCCCAAAGCCCTCCTAATTGGGAAAAGCTGAGGCACACTCCAGGGCTCTGTTTGTCCCTCAGGAGTAAACCCTGCCATTTAGGTATGTGCAGTATCCTTAGAGTAAGAGAAATTTGCCTGCCTCCCTGTGGTCTCTCCCCAAATTCCCAGGCTTCACTCAACATAAAAAGAGGCTTGCCCAGGACCTCATTTCTCTGCTGAATTGATACACCTGCGGAGCCCACACAGCTGGGTTAGATTGGCCCAGCCATGCCCCTAGGTCCTACCTCTCCCCCTAGTTAGGGGTTCCCGGCTTCGGTAATGGAAGCCTGTATCCAAAATCCTATGGATTGGTGTGAACTGAGCACACAGTAGGACTCTACTTGCCTTTCAGGAGGAAACAGAGTCATTTAGAACTCTACAGGGCCCTTAGATTGGGAGAAATCTGCCCAACCCCTGAGGGCTCCCCCAAATTCCGTGTCCTCCCTGCTCTACAAACAAGGGCATGAGCACTGCCTTCTGCCTGCCCTCAACTGAGCCCTGAGAGAAGCCCGCCTCAGCTCTGGTAGATTGGGCCTGCCATGTCCCTGGGACCTAAGCCTAACTCTAGCTGGGGTTTTCAGAATTTGTTCCGCGGAAGCCTGGCCGCACGGCCCTATAGATTGGGAACAGCTGAGACACACTCCACGCTACTGTTTGCCACTGCGGAAGAAACCGTGCCATTTAGAACTAGTAGAACTTTAGAATAGGAGAAATCTGCCTGTTGGCCTGAGGTCACTCCACCCCCAATTCCGCGGTTCCACTCGGCTAGAAACAAGGTCTTACTCATGGCTTTTTGATGGTCCTCAACTTATATACCTGTGGAGCCCAAACAGCTGTGTTAATTTGGCTCAGCCTTTCTCCTAGGCCCCACCTCTCACCCTAGTTAGGCGTTTCAGACTTTGGAAATGGAAGCCGGTACCCAAATTCCTCCTGAGTGTGGGCAGCCGAGGCACACTCCTGGGCTCTGCTTGTCATTCAGGAGGAAATAGAGTCATTTAGTTCTATGCAGAAACCAAAGAGTGGGAGAAATCTGCATCACCCCTGAGTTCACCCCCAAATTCCACAGCCTCATTATTCAAAAAACAAGGGTATAAGCACTGCCTTATGGCCTCAACTGAGATCCCAGAGAAGCCCACTTCAGCTCTGCTAGATTGGGCCTGCCAGGTCCCTAGGCCCTAACACTAACACAAGCTTGGTGTTTCAGATTGGTCCTAGGGAGCCTGGCTCCAAAGACTTCTTGACTGGGGAAACATGAGGCACACTCCCGGGCTCTGTTTGTATCTCAGGAGGGAACAGAACATTTAGAACTGTGAAGAAAATTTAGATTGGTAAAATCTGCCTTCCCGTCTGAAGTCACCCCCAAATACCCCGGTTTCACTCAGCACAAAACAATGTCTTGCGCCCGGCCTTATAACTGTCCTCAACTTCTTCACCTGTGGAGTCCACACAGCTGTGTTACTTTGACTCAGCCATGCTCCTAGGTCCCAACCCTCACCCTCCTTAGGGATTTCAGACTTTGGTAATGGAAGCCTCTATCCAAATTCCTCCTGATAGGGAGCACCTGAGGCACAAGCCAGGGCTCTGTTTGCCATTCAGGAGGAAACAGTCATTTAGAAATGTGAAAAACCCTTAGCGTGGGAGAGATCTGCCTGACCTCTTAGTTCACACCCAAATTCCCCGTCCTCACTGGCTAAAATATAAGGGCGTACACACTGCCTTATGACTCCCTTCAACTGAGCCCCCAGAGAAGCCCACTTCAGCTCTGGGAGATTAGGCCTGCCATGTCCCTCATCCCTAACCCTAACCCTATCTTGGGATTTCAGACTTTGGTCCATGCAAGCCTAGCCCCAAAGCCCTCCTAATTGGGAAAAGCTGAGGCACACTACAGGGCTCTGTTTGCCCCTCTGGAGTAAACCCTGCCATTTAGGTATGTGCAGAATCTTAGAGTAAGAGAAATTTGCCTGCCTCCCTGTGGTCTCACCCCCAATTCCAGGGCTTCACTCAACATAAAAAGAGGCTTGCCCAGGACCTCATTTCTCTGCTGAATTGATACACCTGCGGAGCCCACACAGCTGGGTTAGATTGGCCTAGCCAGGCCCCTAGGTCCTAATAACTCTCAAGATAGATAGGGGTTTCAGACTTTATTAATGGAAGCCTTTATGCAAAACCCTCCTGATTGGTGTGAACTGAGCACACAGTAGGACTCTACTTGCCTTTCAGGAGGAAACAGAGTCATTTAGAAGAGGCCTGATCTGCCAGTGCTCAGGGAGCTCCCTAGTGGCCTGAGTTGAGGGTGGGCATCAGGCGGCGTATCGGAGTCTAGTTTTGTGTTTTGGGGCGTAGCTGATCCTGGGATGGCCTCGGGGGCATGCAAGTTTCTTCCACTCTGTGGTTTCTGTGCATCTCCTTATGGCACCATTTCACCCTAGGTGACCCAAGGAGTGCCACTGTCAGTCTCAGGGATCCCCAATCTGGCGAGCATGTAGCCAGCCCTCTGCGCACAGAAGCCTGTAAACCCCACCTAGGGTTAAGGTTAGGGCCAGGTTCATGGAAGGCCCATTCTGCCGGCACTGAGGCTGGCTCCCCTCAGGAGTGTGTTGAGGAAATTGGTCCTGTAGCATGGTGGAATTCAGCTTAATGGCCAGGTGGGCTGCTGATTTGGGGGGTGGCTTTATGGGAACATTCAGGTTTCTCCCCTCTAAGGGTTTGGCCTAGCTCCAAACTGCAGGGTTTCCTCAAGTGTGTCAGGCAGAGTCCTGGGTTGTCGCTCAGTGGTCCTTAATCTGGGGTGCTTGGTGACCAGGGCTCTTGGGATAGAAGCCTGAAAACCCAAATTGGGATAAGGTTTAGCGCCTAGGGGCATGATAGGCCCGATCTGCTGGTGCTTAGTCTGGCTCCTCAGTGAACTGATTTGAGGGTGGGCATCAGGCCGTGTGTGTAGTCCCAGTTTGGGTCCATGGAAGGTGCAGATGCTGGGGGGGCCTCAGGGGCATGCAGTTTTCTCCCGCTCTAAGGTTTATGCACAGTTCCAAATAGTATGATTTCACTCTTGGAGGATGACGGAGTGCTGTCGTGAGTCTCAAGCATCCCTAGTTGGGCGGGAGTGGAAGCCAAACCTCTGGACACAGAACACTGTACACAGAATACCTGTACACAGCACCTAGCATTACCGTTAGGGCCTAGGGGCATGGCAGGTCCATTCTGTTGGTGCTGAAGTGGGCTCCCCTTTGGGCTGAGTTTAGAACATTTGTCCTACACCACATCACAATCCGGCCTTATGGCCAGGGAGCCACCAATGTTGGGTGTGTTTTTAGGGGGTCATGCAGTTTTTTCCCAATCTTCATGTTCTGCACAGCTCCAAACCACAAGGTTTTCTTCCACGTGGAGGGTGGAGTCCTGGGGTGTGGCTCAAGGGTCTTAATCTGGGGTGTTTTGGGGCCAGGCCTCTTGGGATGGATGCCTGAACACCCAAACCAGGGTTAAATTTAGGGCCTAGAGGAATGGCAGATCTCACAGAATAAAATCTGAAGATCTTACCTCTGGAGGCTTTTCCCAGAAATTCTGATTCTGGCTTAGTTCTCTCGTCGTTTAATCCTGGAGAACCCCCAAATGTTGGGTCCGTAATCAAAGGAGCGACACTTATACAAAGCGAAGGTCAAGCAAAGTCTTATTTCCCGCCAAGCATCAAGAACCAAACTGACTGGCCAGGTCTGTCTCTTACAAAGAGACGACCCCTCTCTGCTTTACAGGCTGGCTTTTAAGGGCAAAGGCCATGTGGTTGGGCCTGGCCATGCACAAGTGGCCAATGACACACAGAAAACTGCACAGTCAGACTAGGTCACACATAAGTGACCAACTGAGTTACAATTTACCCCATAGTAGGCATTTGAACTAGCCTATCACCTTGGTCAGGATTGGCGCCCAAAGGGTGGGGTCCACACACCTTGGTAGCTAGGGAGACAGTATGCAGGCTCCACTGATTGGATACCTCCACCAGGCCTGATTCGCCCTTTTAATTGGGCTTTGTTACCTGGGACTGGTTTCTGGGACTTGTTTTTAATTAAGTCCCCTGTGGGGAGCTGCTGCACCTTGCAGAAGGGGGCAGGGACAGTTTAAGTTTTACTGCATAAACACTACAATGGCTATTCAACCGAAATGGAGCCATTTTAGCTAAATAGACCCTTACACTTTGGGGCCAGGCCTCTTGGGATGGATGCCTGAGCACCAAAACCAGGGTTAAATTTAGGGCCTAGGGGCATGGCAGGTCCAATCTGCTGGTGCCCAGGTGGGTTCCCTGGTGGGCTGAATTGAGGACGTGCTTAAGGTGGTGGGTCAGAGTCTGGGTGTGTCGGGGGCGGCACAGAAGCTGGGGTGACCTCGGGGGGCATGCAGGTTTCTCCTGCTCTGAGGTTTCTTTTTTTTTTTTTTTCCAGATTTTATTGATTTATTTGACAGACAGAGATCACAAGTAGGCAGAGAGGCAGGCAGAGAGGGGGAGGCAGGCTCCCCACCAAGCAGAGAACCTGATGCAAGGCTAATCTCAGAATCCTGGGATCATGACCTAAGCTAAAGGCAGAGGTTTTAACCCACTGAGCCACCCAGATGCCCCCATTCTGAGGTTTCTGGGCAACCTGAAATGGCAACATTTCACCCTAGGTGGCCGACGGAGTGCCAGAATGAATCTCAGGCATTCACAATCTGGCAGGCTTGGGAGCCAACACTCTGGGCACAGAACCCTGTACACCCCATCTAGGGTTAGGGTTAAGGCCTAGGGAAATGGCGGGCCCAATCTGCCAGCACTGAATCAGGCTCCCCGAATGTCTGAGTTGAGGGCATGTGTCCAGCTGTGTGGCAGAATCCCGATTTGTGGTAAGGGGCCGCTAACGATGGGAGTGGCTTTAGAGGGGCATGCAGGTTTCTCCCTCTCTGAGGGTACAGCACAGCTCTAAATGGCATGGTTCCCTACCACGTGGCTGGTGGAGTCCTGGAGGTTGCCTCAGGGGTCCTTTATCCAGGGGTCTTGGTAGCCAGGCCCCTTGGAATGGAAGTGAAAATCCAAACTAGAGTTAGGGTTAGGGCCTAGGGGCATGGCATGGCCGATCTATTTGCACTAAGGCGGGGTCCCCTTAGGGGTGAGTTGAGGACATTGGTCCAGTGGCTTGGCAGAGTTTTGCTGTATATCCTGGTGGGGCACTGATTGTAGGGGTGGCTTTAGGGAGGGATGCAGGTTTCTCCCCCTCTGAGTGTTCAGCACAGCTCCAAACTACAGAGTTTCCTCATGTGTGGTGGTTGGAGTCCTGGGGTGTCACTCAGTGGTCCTTAATCCGAGGGGGTTTTGGGGCCAGGCATCTTGGGATAGAAGCCTGAAAACCAAAAGTAGGGTTAGGGTTAGGGGCCAGGGGCATGGCAGGCCTGATATGCCAGTGCTGAGGTCTGCTCCCTGGTGGACTGAGTTGAGAATGGGAATCAAGCAGTGCCTCAGAGTCTTGGTATGGGTCCAGGGAGGGAGCAGATGCTGGGGCTGGCCTTGGGTATCACTCAGGGGTCCTTAATCCTGGGGCCTTGGGAGCCAGGCCTCTCAGAATGGAAGCCTGAAAACTACAACAAGGGTTAGGGTTATAGTCTAGGGACATGGCAGGCTTGATCTGCGGGTGATGAGGCGGACTCCCCATAGTGCTGGGTTGAGGGCATGCATCCGGCATCGTGACAGAATCTGGATTTATGGACAATGGGGCTGCCGATGGTGGGGTGGCTTTAGCGGGGCATGCAGGTTTCTCCTCCACTGAGATATTGGTGCATCTCTAAATGGCATGGGTTCCTACTGTTCCTACTGGCAGTGCCCTGGGATGTAAATTAGGGTTCCTTAATCTGGGGGGGGGGGGGCTTGGTGGCCAGGCCACTTGTATTTGAAGCGTGAAAACACAAACTAGGGTTAAAGTTAGAGGCTAGGGGCATGGCACAACTGATCTGCTGGCACAGAGGCTGGCCCCCCTCATGGCTGAGTGGAGGGCATGCATTAGGCTGCGTGGCGAAATTATACTTTATGCCCAGGGGGGCCCCTGATGGTGGGAGTGGCTTTAGGGGAGCATGCAGGTTTCTCCCCCTCTGAGTGTTTGGCGCAGCTCCAAAGGGCATGGGTTCCTTCTTCATGGTGGGCGGAGTACTGGTGTGTAGCTCAGGGTTCCTTAGTCTGGTGGGCTTGGTCACCAGGACCCTCAGAATGGAAGCCTAAAAACCCAAACTAGGGTTAGGGTTAAGGCCAAGGGGCATGGTAGGCCCGATCTGCGGGTATTGAAGCGTATTCTGTTCAAGGCTGAATTGAGGGCATGCATCCAGTGGCATGGCAGAATCTGGCTTTATGGCGGGCGGGGGGGGCGCCAATGGTGGAAGTGGCTTTAGAGGGGCATTCAGGTTTCTCCCTCTTGAGGTTCGGTGCAACCCCAAATGGCAGGGTTTCCTACCATGTGGCTGGTATACTTCTGGAGTGTGGCTCAGGAGTCCTTTATCCAGGGGCTTGGGAGCCAGGCCCTCAGAATGGAAGTCTGAAAACCCAACCTATGGTTAAGGTTAGGGCCTAGGAGCATTACAAGTCCAATATGCTGGTGCTGAGGCAGGCTCCCCTCAGGCCTGAGTTGAGGGCATTCTTCTGGTGTCGTGGCAGAATCTGGCTTTATGATCAGGGGCCTCCAATGGTGGGCGTGGCTTTAGAGGAGCATGCAGGTTTCTCCCCCTCTGGGGGTTTGGCGCAGCCGCAAAGGGCATGGGTTCCTTCCAGTTGGTGGGCAGGTTCCTGGGATGAAGCTCAGTGGTCCTTAATCTGCAGGGCTTGGTGGCCAGGCCCCTCAGAATGGAAGGCTGAAAAGGCCAAACTAGGGTTATGATTAGGGCCTGAGGCATGGCATGACCAATCTGCTGGCACTGAGGTAGGCTCCCCTCAGGGCTAAGTTGAGGGCATTCATCCTGTGCCATGGCAGAATCTGGCTTTATGTTCGGCGGGGGGGGGGGGGGGGGCACAAATGGTGGCTATGGCTTTAGGGGGTCATGCATGTTTCCTCCCACCTTAGGGTTCATTGGAGCTCCAAACCACAAGGTTTCCTCCCCCATAGAGGGTGGAGCCCTGGGATATCACTCAGGGGTCCTTAATCTGGGATGCTTGGGGGCCAGGCCCAAGGGATGGAAGCCTGAAAACCCAAACTATGGTTAGGGACTAGCGGTATGGCAGGCCTGATCTGCTGGTACAGAGGTGGGCTCCCTGGTGGGCTGAGTTGAGGGTGGGTGTCAGGCGGTGAGTTGGTGTCCAGGTTTGTGTCCAGCGTGGGGGGCGGGGCGCAGATGCTAGGGTGGCCTCTGGGGGCATGCAGGTTTCTCCCGCTCTGAGGTTTCTGCGCAACTCCAAATGCATCATTTCACCCTTGGCAGCTGACAGAGTGCTGGGGTGAGTCTCAGACATCCCCAATCGGGTGGGATTGGGAGCCAACCCTCTGGGCAGGGAAAACTATACACCCCACCTAGGGTTAGCGTTAGGGCCGAAGGGCCTGGGAGGCCTGATATGCCAGCGTTGAGGTGGGCTCCAGTTAGGCCTGAGTTGAGAGCATCCCTCTGGCATCTTGACAGTATCTGGCTTTATGGACAGGGGGCCGCCGATTGTTTGGGGTGGCTTTAAGGGGCCATGCAGTTTTCTCCCCTTCTGAGTGGTTGGTGCAGCTACAAATGTCATGGTTTCCTAACGTGTGGCTGGTGGAATCCTGGAATGTGGCTCTGTGGTCCTTAATCTGGGGGGCTTGGGAGCCAGGTCCCTCGGAATAGAAGCCTGAAAACCCAAGCTAGGGTTAGGGTTAGGTTTAGGGACTAGGGTCATTACAAGCCCGATCTGCTGGTGCTGAAGGGGTCTCCCCTCAGGGCTGAGTTGAGAGCATGTCTCTGGTGACAGGGTAGAATCCAGCTTTATGGCCAGGTGGGCCACTTTTTGTCAGGGTGGCTTTAGGGGGGCATGCATGTTTCTCCCCCTCAGAGTGTTGGGTGCAGCTCTAAACCACAAGGTTTCCTCCCACGTGGTGTACAGAGTCATGTGTTGTCACTCAGAGGTCCTTAATCCAGGGGACTTGAGGGCCAGGCCTCTTGGGATGGAAGCCTGGAAATCCGAAATAGGGTTAGGGTTAGGGCCTAGGGGCATGGCAGTCCTGATCTGCCGGTGCTGATGCAGGCTCCCTGGTGGGCTGAGTTGAGGGTGGGCATCAGGAGGTGCATTGGAGTCTGAGTTTGGTTCTGAGAGGGCACAGATACCGGGGATGTTCCCTGGGGATGGAAGCCTCAAAACCCAGCTGA
>ML109793.1:28483-60225 GCA_003697995.1 Taxidea taxus jeffersonii | reverse complement strand
AATTTTATATTTACATTTAATATTTGAATGTATATATTCATTCTACTTTTTAGCATATATCTATAGAACTGACTCACTATCTAAGAGGTATCTGTACACCCACATTGACAGTAGCATTATTCATAATAGCTGAAAGGTAAAATCAACCCAAATGTCCACAGACAGATTAGTAAATAGGCAAAATCTGGTATATACATACAATGGAATGTTATTTGGCCTTAAAAAGCAAAGAAACTCTGACACCGGCTGCAAGAAACTAACCTTGAGGACATTGCATGGCGTGAAGTAAGCCAGTCACAAAAAGACAGATATTGGATTACCTGGACTTCTGGACAGTGTCTAGAGCAGTCCAATTCACAGAGACAGAAAGTAGAAGGATGGTGTCCAGGAGCTGGAGGGAAGGGGCAGGGGCGTGTTTAGTGGGGACAAAAGGTCAGTGTTGCAGAATGAAAAGTCTAGGGATTGATTCCACAATAAAGCAGAGGTACTACATACTGCTGAACTGTATACTTAAATATGATTAAGATGGTGAGTTTTATGTTATGCCTATTTTACTATAATTTGAAGAAATAAAAACTATAAATACAGAAAGAAAGTCCTCAAGGAAACCTCACCTTCTAAGAAAATGCACTGTATTGACAGTGAGTCAGGCCTGGGCCTGTGCTCACTCCACCTCGGGGAACCGTGCTCCCTCCATGGGCCCAGAACGGGCTGAGGGCATCAGTTTAAGGGAAAGGAGACCCCATCTCTTGACTGTGGGCCCACCACTCAATGAAACAAGCCATGACCTCCCCCTGAGGGACGAGGAAATGCTTCCCGGCACAAGGGAAAGGGTGTGGTTCCCTTAGGAGACACCTTCACCTCAGGCTCCAGGTAAGACCTTAGAAGGGGGAGCCACTGGACTCCTAAGTTCCCAGGCCTGTTTATATAAGGGAAATCCAGTTCGTGGATGGAAGTGCTCCTAACCTGTGCTAATGCCCTTTCATTAGGGGACATGAGTGACAACAGCCACTGTATTGCATTTATTCTGATGCACGGCCTTCACAGGGCTAAGTGACAGAGGCTGCACAGCCAGTAAGCAGCAGAGGGGAGGTGAATGCAGCCACTGGACTCCATTTGGATGATTTCTTGCTGTTTAACAGATCACCCCAGACCTAAGTGGCTTAGAACAAGTCACTTTGCCAGGTCTCAAGTTTGAGGGAGGCTGGGCTCAGTGGGACCCTTCTGGTACCTCTCAAGGATGTCCCCAGCAGCTGCAGTCCATGGGACTGGGACAGAACCATCTGAAGTTCTGGCCAGTTCAGAGAGGCCTGCCTTCTCCACATGGTCTCTCTGGCACAGCCTCTTTTGTGGTCTCTCCAGCACAGTGGCTTGGAGTCCCAAGAACCAGTGCTACAAGCTGCCTGGCCTCGAGATCATCCCTTCAGCCACTCTCTCCTGATTAGACTGAGTCAGAACACAGCCCAGATTCCATATGGGAGGGGCCCCAAAAGAGGGTAAACTCTGGGCAGCGTGTTTCACTGGGGCCCTCTTTAGACCCTAGCTACACTGTATGCCCCAGCCCTCTTGGGGAGGGCTGACTGTGCTAGCAAAGCTTCCATATGTTACCCAGGCAGGAAAACCAGTTTATAGGAGGGTGTGAAGAGTAGCCCACTGAGAATTCCAAGGAAAGTCTGAGCATATTCTAAGAGTGGGAAGGACGTTATCCTGAGCTAAGGTCTGTCCCTGGGAAAAAGAGGGAGGACATTTCCAATGTGGGTGCTAAAGAAGGGATAAATGGAAGGGATGCCTAATTTGGGGAAGGGAGGGTGTTTGAGGTTGAAGCCAGTGGAGATTCAGATCAATATAAACACCCTGCCACTGGCCCTCATTCTATAGGAAGGCCCAGGGGGGCAGAGTGAGTCTTCCTTTATCTGTCTTTTAAAAGAAAAGTTGGCCTTATGTGGAGAAAGGGGAACCCTCTCACACTGCTGGTAGGAATGCAAGCTGGTGCAGCCACTCTGGAAAACAGTATGGAGGTTCCTCAAAAAGTTGAAAATAGAGCTACCCTATGACCCAGCAATTGCACTACTGGGTATTTACCCTAAAGATACAAATGTAGTGATCCAAAGGGGCAGCTGCACCTGAATGTTTATAGCAGCAATGTCCAAAATAGCCAAACTATGGAAAGAGTCCAGATGTCCCTCAATAGATGAATGGATAAAGAAGCTATGGTATATATATATGCAGTGGAATACTATGCAGCCATCGAAAATGAAATCTTGCCATTTACAATGATGTGGATGGAACTAGAAGCTACTGTGCTAAGTGAAATAAGTCAATCAGAGAAAAACAGTTATCATATGATTTCACTCATATGTATATTTTAAGAAACAAAACAGAGGCTCATAGGAGAAGGGAGGGAAAATAAAAATAAAATAAGATGAATAAAAAATTAAAAAATAAAATAAGATGACATCAGAGAAGGAGATAAACCGTAAGAGATTTTTTTTAAAGATTTTATTTATTTATTTGACAGAGTGAAACACAGCGAGAGAGCAAACACAAGCAGGGGGAGTGGGTGAGGGAGAAGCAGGCTTCCCACTGAGCAGGGAGCCCGATGCAGGGCTCCATCCCAGGACCCTGAGCTGAAGGCAGATGCTTAAGGATATCTGAGCTGAAGGCAGATGCTTAATGGCTAAGCCATGGAGATGCCCCAGAGATTCTTAATCATAGGAAAAAAATTGAGGATTGCTGGAGCGGAGGCAGTCAGGGGGCTGGGGTAACTGGGTGACGGACCTTAAGGAGGGCACGTGATATAATGAGCACTGGGTGTTATAAGCAACTGAATCGCTGAAACTCTACCTCCAAAAATAACAATACACTATATGTTAGTTAATTGATTTTAAATAAAATAAAATTAATTTATAAAAAAAGAAAAAAAGAAAAGTTTCCCCTGGTCATGAGGTTGTGTAGGTGGCATAAGAGGGTGGGGCACTGTATTGTATGCCGGCACTTTGTCCCCTGGGGGAGCTCTGGCAGCACAGCGGAAGGCAAGGTGGGATGGGCGATGAGCTTTCTGTTTCACTCCCACCTCACTCATCCCACTCTCAAGTATCCAGACCAGCATCTCTGCTCAGGTGAGCTGGCCATATCCTGCATTTGCGTTCTCAGACTGATATTTCTTTCTATAGTAGCCAAAATCATCAGAGTTGGACTGAGGAGACCTGCTTGCGTTCTTTATGATCTAACCAGATAATAATAATTCGGGGGAAAAAAAACCACTTAGGAATCCAGACAGGCAGATTTGCAACATCAATGTTGCAAAATGTCAGAGTAGGTTTGCAGAACTCCCATTTTGAATATTTCCTGCACCCCCACAGACCCAGCCATACCTGGCTCACTTTGAGTCTCCAATTTGTCCAGAATCTAGTTTCTAAGCTTCTCAAGCTCCTCAGAGCCACCACCTGAGCCCGGAGCCCAGCACCACCCCTGCTGGGTGAGGGGGGAGGGCTGCTGCCACTGGATGACATGGCAGTTGTGACATCTGTAGACTAATCCATCTCTTTCCTGGCAAGTACACACTAGCTTGAATGGGATAAAGTCCTGGCTGCCACCGTGTGGCTCAATCTCCAAATCCTGTTCAAATTCTGTCTGATTAAAAGATTTCCAAATGCATGGAAACCTAAGTCAAGTGAAGGAAAGGGAACACGCAGAGCCCTGGGGCATCCGTGGGAGGCCAGAGTGTGCTCTCCAGTGCCCGCCAGCAAGGCGGCTTCCCTGCTAATAGAAATGCAGGTCCATGATTCTTACAGACTCATTCTCTGTCTGTCCAACCTTATCCTGTAAGCCGGAAACCAGAAGCTCCATTTGGTCACTTATGAGCAGTGTCACACTTGCATAACATGTGGCGGGAGGTTTGGCCTTGGGAAGACATGCAACATAGAACCTACGACCATCAGGTGCATAATCACACCTGACCTATCCCTTGAAGCGTGCTTTCGACAAGAGATTAATTAGGAGGTGTCTCAGAATTTAGAGGCATCCCCTCCTCAGCTGCAGTGGAGGTTCCCACTGTCCCACTTACGCACATGGATGCAGAACAATTTCTCTCTGTGCCTATTACACAAGCACTGGTGCACTCAAGACAGCTCTCTACACTTGGCTTTTCTCTCTGAGCAAAAACACAGCCCCGTGCTCTTCATGCTGCTGACTGCGGGGACCATAGGGTGGCTCGGCCATGATTTAGGTAGCCCTGGCTGATAACCCTCCATCGTGTGGTGTGTTTGCTGCTACAAACACACAAACCCATGCGCACCTACAGACAGGTGCAGGAAATGCTCCTACACAGGGGCATGGGAGGCAAGTGGCGTTTGCAGTTTTCGATTATGACTGTAGCTGCCAGTCACCCTGGGTAGGGACTCTGCTTGGCTGTGCGGCGCCAGCACACTCTCCTGCCTGTGAGGCAATGGGTTCTCTCCTTCTCTCTCTGTCCTCAGCCATCTGCTAGGGGCTTCCTGGTCTGCTCCTCACTGACATATAGGAATGAAATAGGAACTAAAGAAAGCACCCCTTCTGAATCTGGTACATGATGCAAATATATTTCACACTTTGTCATTCTTTTTACATTGCATCTGTCTTTTGTTCTCGAACCTATGATTCCTTCCAGGCCCACACATTCAGTATATGGACCGTTTGCTTCATGGCCTCTTGTGCCTCAAATGCTTGTCTCCGCTCCACTCCAGAATCACTTATTACATAGTTTTCTAAGTCCTCTATATTTCCTTCTAGAAGTTTCGAGGTCCAACTTTCCAGGGTTGTGTTTTACATCTCAGTGCTTAATTCAAGCTGGTCAAATCTCCCCGGTCTCAACTCTGCCTTCCTGCTCTCTATGTGTTCTCTCTCTTTTACTGCCTGTTTGCATCCTGTGTTTCTTTGTTTGGGGGTGCATATGTCTTTCTATTATTTCCAAGCTGTGATGCTTTTTTTTTTAAAGATTTTTGTTTATTTATTTGACAGAAAGACACAGTGAGAGAGGGAACGCAAGTAGGGGGAGTGGGAGAGAAAGAAGCAGGCTTCCCTCGGAGCAGGGAGCCTGATGCAGGGAGCCTGATGCAGGGCTTGATCCTAGGACATTGGGATCATGACCTGACCTGAAGGCAGATGCTTAACAACTGAGCCACCCAGGTGCCCCTGAAGCTTTTTTTAGTTCTCATTCATACTCATGACTCTGTTGTTCCTCAAGGTGACATATTTTCCATGTAGACAGAACTGATCACTCCTCTCTGAGCTCTGCCACTTTTTTGACTTCCCTTCATTATCCAATTTTAGTTTATTATGCTACTTATTAAAAAAATATTCTGGTATTTACTTCCACCCTTCACTATTACTTGGTTTTCTTAGTGTTTAATGATTTCTTCTGAAACCAAGACTCAGTTCCATGATCTCCAGGGTGTTCAGCTTGTAAACAAGAGCTCATGAGGTTGCGTATTTAGAAAGAAAATCCAAAAAACATACTTCAAATATGGGTATGCCGGGAGACATGAGGCATTATGGCATAAACCAAATGACCTAATGTTATTAGCTCAAGCTGGGAGGTGGCCTTGGGGTGAGGTTTTCCAGGAACCGGCGCTGCCTTGGGATCCCCCCACCTAGCAGGGTGATGGCTCCAGGTTCTGGGTCAGCCCAAGCTGAGTGTCATGACATGTGGGCCCAGCCACGACCAGGTACTCCGGGCATGTCCACCCACCGAACTCCCTGACCACTCGGCCTCAAGCCTAGTGGCTGTGCGTTCACCCACACTGTCACAGAACTGTCCGGAGGTCCTCAGGGTCACAGAAGCGAGAAATCTGGGGACACGGAGTTAGACCAAGGCTCCGCCTTGCCCCAGTAAATGACACGCATGCCGTCAATGCTCATAGGAAAAACTGTCCTAGCAAGAACCCCTCCCTTCCATCCGTCCTGTCTTCCCAGCATCAACCACCCACTTTTGTCCAGGGACAATGCAAGCCTGTAGACACTGGCAGAGCCTCCGTGTCCTGGATCTCATAGTCACAAAGATAAATGACACAGGCCACTGGCCTCTCAGGGCTCACAGTATTTTGAGAGAACACCTAAGTGAGTGACTGCCAGGCAGAAGGGCAGCAGCAGGTGCAGGGTGGGGACACTGACGAGATGTGACTCTGCTTAGGGGAAGGGAGGAGCTGGAATCTGAGCTGAGGCCTGACAGCCAAGTGGGCAGATGACCAGAAGGTCCTGGTGGGGGCTGGGCTCCAGTGCCACCCGCTCCTGCCTGAGTCCCAGGACCACAGTTTTCCCGCTTCTCACACCCGCTGCTATAGCCCTTTGAAACAGAGCAGTAGATAAAAGTGTTCACATGGCCTTGGCCAGCTCAATCAGTTCACGAGGACTTGGAAGCTCCTTTCTTCAAAGTCAGCAGACTCAGAACTACAGCTTAGGACAGCTGGGAGCAAAGGGAAGAGCCCTGTCTGACTGATGCAGTCGTTCCTGCATACATTCCTTCAAAGTGGATGGCTCAGTGCCCACTGCGAAGGGCTAGGGATGCAGCGATGAACAGACTGGACCCTAGCAGGGAGCAGCCAGCATGCAATTAGACACAGATACTGGAACAGGCACGTGAATGCTGTGAACAGAAATGGGAAAAGACGGGGGGCTCAAGAGGGATGGGTGCTGATGTTTTGGGTCAAGGAAGGCCCAAGGAAGAGGCGTTTGAGCTCTAGGTGTCCAGAGGTGATAGAGCAGATTTGACTGGTCAGCCTCAAAAAGGAGCCCCTGACTCATTTGACTTCTTAGAGTGAGTAGTAAAATTTACTAAAATTATTATTAAGTCTTAGGTTCTTCAACTCAAGTTTCGTGAAATACCTGACTTCCTAAGGCAGGAAGTGGTCATGGAGAAAGAGCAGGCCAGGCTTGGAGGCTCTTGGGGAGGGGTCTTAGGTCAATACACGGCAGTCCACACGCTAGAGCAGTGCCCCAGGCGGGCCCCAGACCAGCAGGGGCCATGTCCGGCCCAGCCAGGATAGCCCACCAGCCCCAGGCCAGAGTGTTCAGGCCCAGACCTTCCCAGGTGTATGCAACAAGACTAGGGGGTGCTCCAGGTGAGGGCCAGAAGCACAGGAACCAGCCTGCCCCCACGGCGCAGCACGGCATAAATAGGCTCAATAGATATTTGCTGGACAAGTGGCTGATAGGTTTTTCTCTCCTCCTAGTAGTATGTATTCCCCTACAGCAGGGCTCACAAATGAGCAAGAGGCAGAGTCCATGTCAGCAGAACATTGTGTACAGTGGTGACTTCCATTTGTTTCTGGTAGCAAACTGAGCCAATAAAATGTGACCACTCACTAACTGGACTTCTTTTGCTTTGGTAGCGCTGATTATAAGCTCCCAGTTTCTGTCTCTTGTTAAATGAAAAAGCAATTATCTTACTTTGCGCTCTGTATTTTCCCACATTATTCGAGATTTTTATTTCAGCATGTATCATTTCAAGGAGGACGCTCTATTCCCCAAATGCTAACACTCCTGATTTTTTTTTTAAGATTTTATTTATTTATTTGACAGAGATCACAAGTAGGCAGAGAGGCAGGCAGAGAGAGAGAGATAGGGGGGAAGCAGGCTCCTCTCTGAGCAAAGAGCCCGATGTGGGGCTTGATCCCAGGACCCTGGGATCATGACCTGAGCCGAAGGCAGAGGCTTTAACCCACTGAGCCACCCAGGTGCCCCACACTCCTGATTTTTATAACGCACATTCCCAAAGCAGGAAAAGTAGGCAGCTCTGTGTTACATGATCAGAAAAACCTCAGATGACTTAGCCCTACTGAGACCAGGCTTTCTGACATGCTGGCCTGCCTACCATCCAGCGTGTGGTGACACAGGCTATCGGCTAGAGTCGGGGACCATGTGGATGTGTGTCTTCCCAGGAAGGAGGCAGGAACCCAGACAAAAATCACCTTTAGTCAGGAGGGAACACCAGGAACTCATGGTGTTTTGTGGAAAACCTTAAAATCGGTATCCTGAAATGAAACTATTTTGAATAATCAGAAAGTCTCCATTGTCCTTAGGATTCTATTACCTGTAAAAGGACAAATAAAAATCCATATCTTTGCATGTATAATCCATTTTCCTTTATGAGTTGCAGAACCAAGTCTGATGTTGTGCAAAATTGTAGGTTTTTTTTAAAATATTTTATTTATTTATTTGACAGAGATCACAAGTAGGCAGAGAGGCAGGCAGAGAGAGAGGAGGAAGCAGGCTCCCCGCTGAGCATAGAGTCCGATGCGGGGCTCCATCCCAGGACCCTGAGATCATGACCTGAGCTGAAGGCAGAGGCCTAACCCGCTGAGCCACCCAGGCACCCCATGATTCATGGGGAACAGGAACAATTCTATCCAAAGTGAAGGTCAAGTAGGCAATAAAATCTAGAAGCCTTTGGATTCTTAGAAGCTAGTAATACTACAGGAAATTCCATTTTGAAGAGAGGGAGGGAGCAAAGGAGGAGAGGAAGAAAAAACAAAAGAAAATATATGCATATAATGTGTGTATATGTGTATGTGTATGTGTGTTGTGCATGTATGTGTGCATGTGTATGCGTGTGCATGTGCACATTTATGTGTGTACATGTGTATGCATGTGTATATGTTGTGGATGTATGTGTGCATCTTTGAGATGCTATTCTAACCTGGCCCCAGCCTCCTCTCATGTCTGAATTATACCCACTGCCCTTCTTCCCAGCTTGGGAACCGGCTCTGGCTGCAACGTTGGCAGAAGAATGAAGCAGGATTTGACATGGCGGGTTCGTGTCAGACTTCTGACAAATTGATATCTTATGCTTGCCCACATCATGTCCATCTGATTCCCAGCCTCCTCATCCTGAGCATGCCCTGCATGTCCCAGTGCAGTATTATAGGAATTTACCTTGAGAAACCCAGCAACGAACAATGTCATCACCAAGATGGGTGGCTGTGCCTCACACGGAGGCATGCCATTGACTTGAGCACGTGAGCCATCTCTCTCCTCAGAGCTGCAAGGCTCTATGTCCTGGCTTTCAGGGTCTGAGATGTCAGGGCTGCTCACCCTGGGAACAGACCAGCCCAGCAGGGCTGCAGGCAGGGGATGGAGCAGGTGACTTCCTGAATCCAAGGCAGTGGCCCTGCTTCCCCAAGGCTTAGCTTCCCAGTGCTGAGAGTGAGTGGTTGGGAACGCACCGAGGGGGCAGAGCCTTTCCAAACACGAGGTGTGCTCCCAATGCCCAGTAATACATCCACCGTGTCAGGGTTTATTGAAGTTTGCTCCATGGGGCAAAAGTCCCTCGTGATGCTCAGGAAGAAACAAAATGTTTCTTGGCCTAAAAAGCTTTGGACAATACAGTCTCTGGGCTTGGGGATCCAGACCTACCCCAGCCTCACTAAGGTTCCAAAGAGACCCCAGTGCGTTAAAATCACTTGTCTCAGAACCACTGCTATGGATCCTTTCCCTGAGACTCCGGGCAGAGGCCGCTATGACAGGGTCCACAAACACTGTATCAGCTGAGGCCAGGAAACAGGCCAGCACCAGGTAGGAGGCCACAGCTCCTTACATGGAGGCCAGCTCTCCTCCCACTGCCAGGGGTGCCCTGCTAGCTGGTTGAAAGAATTAAGTTGTTAGGACAGAAAATTGTTGCTCAGACAACCCAAATACCCAAATTCTAGGGCTGTTCCTCTCAATAAGCAGCCCAGTCCTCAGTGGGTACCCCAGGGACTGGGCCAGGGGAGGGATTGCAGGTGGAAGATGCTAGAGGCTAGGAGGTGACAGCAGCAAAGCTGAGGGTTAAGATGGAGTGAGTGCAGGGTTGTGACCTGGAGGAAGACTACTAGCAGGTGGACGGCTTGTGTGTGGTGTGTACTTGTGTGTGGTCAAGCCCAAACCTGGCCAGGCAGGGTCACTGAGGGGGGGTGGGGGCAGACAGAAGCTATATGCTTCATTTGACCCAACAGCACAATATGAAACAAGTAAAATGATGTTAAAATCCAAGCAAGAACATCTTGTTGAAGGAAATGAAAACGTGCAATTTGTCCGAGAAAGCTTTCCATGAAAATAGCTTTTATAAAGATGGGAAAGTGTGATTTAAATGAAAACAGACTTACGAAGAACAGCTCTTCAGTGAGTAATGAATAACGATGGTTTTATATATTTAATTGTGTATTAATATGATATCTATAAGCCGATTACATTTCATTCGAACAATTTTGAACCATAGTTTTAATTCTCTGAAGAATGATAAAGGTCTCCACAAGGAGTCCATTGCTTATTTATTCTAACATATGACCACCTACTACAGTGTCTGGCCACTCTCCAGAGTTTAACAGATGTTTAATTAATAAATAAATGTTATTGGACAAATTAAAGTACTAGCCCAAGGTCTTAAGGAAATCACAGAGCCACATAAGATGTGGCCCGTTCTCATGAGGGATCAGGTTGACAGATCTTCCACTCCTCAGAAGCCAAAAAGACTCTGCTAGAGGTCTCCTTATCAGAGCCAAATCGCCTCTGGGCAGAGCCAGGATAAACCCACTGTAATCTACAGGAACTTGTCTGTTCAGACCACACAGATTTGCAAAATCTTCCTCACTCACCTAGGGAATATCCACTCCAGTCAAACAATTGGTTTAAGTGCCCCCCCCCACATTTAGTTTAAGTGCCCCACCACCACATTTATAGCCATTTGTCTTGTCTTTTTAAAATGTGCATACACTGTCCTGTCCTCATAACTGGTAGCAGGGCTGGACCGTTTCTGAGGGTCAGGACCTGGGTTTCATCTGTGCCAGGGGCGACATGGGCTTTCGGGTCAGTGAGAATATGGAGAGAAAAGCACGTTCTAGAAAGAAAATCAAGGAGACACATTAACTGTGCGGAACCCCAAAAGCAAAAGAGAAACATGTAAAGAAGAACTTTAAGTGGAAAATTTGGGGAAAAAATATTAATTTTCATCTATCTCCCTCTTCTCCCACTCACCCTCTCCCTCCATGGCAAGCTAGCAATCAACAGTTAAACAGACTTTCCGGTCCATTTGAAACTTTAGAAGAAATAACATTTTGCGAGTGAGGTAGGGAGTTAAGGTCCCTTTAAGTCTCT
This sequence comes from Taxidea taxus jeffersonii, assembly GCA_003697995.1. Taxonomy (NCBI): domain Eukaryota; kingdom Metazoa; phylum Chordata; class Mammalia; order Carnivora; family Mustelidae; genus Taxidea; species Taxidea taxus. Next base: position 49,119 of record ML109793.1, on the reverse strand, counting down.
TGCAAACTTCAAGGGTGCTTGTTTAGAAGCATGCCAGTGGGGTCCACCCACACAGGTTGTGATGCACAGGAGTTGAGCTGGGACCTTGGACTCTGCGGCCTTAGAACACATCCCGGGAGATATGGATGCATCCAGCTCTGTGGCCACACTTCAAGCCACAGCCGGGATGTGATTCTAATACCCTGACATCTCCCCTTCCTGGTCTCTCTCTTCTCCCGAAGATAATTGCTGGGGTGGGCCAGTTCTGCCAGAGGGGCTTGAGGGGCCCTCGATGCCAAGGACCATATTCCGGGCCCATCCTGCCTATGATAAGCCTGAATATAGGTGATGTCACCAGGTGTGGCAGGTGTCCATGGGCCCATTTTATGATGGGGGAAATGGGTCTGGATGCCCAAAGCTTTTTAGGCCAAGAAAATTTTGTTTCTCCCTGAACATCACGAGGGACTTTTGTTCTATGGAGCAAACTTCAGTAAAGCCTGATATGGTGGATGTTACTGGGCATTGGGAGCACACCTCACATTTGGACTTGAGGCCCTAGACATCGGTGCATTCCCATCCACCCACCCTCTGTGCTAGAACTGGGGGAAGCAGGTACAATGCCTTGAATTCAGAAAGTAGCAAGCTCCATAAAATCAGGAACACACGGCCCAGAACAGTTAGATAACGTGCCCAAGGTCCAGTGCTGACCTGTAGCTAAACCGGATGACTCCCAAGTCCTCATCTGGAACTCTTCCTTCCATCAAACTGCCTCTTTATCAAAACTGCACTTGGAGTTCATTGAATAATGGTGAGCTCGAGGTCCCTAGAAATAAGCTTATGTCATGTTCTTACTTCAATTAGGAAATAGGAGGGGGAAGATGCAAGAGAGTGTGGTGGGACACATTTTAGAAAGATTTCTTTTTTTTTTTAAGTAGCTACAGTCTTAGAAAAATCTGCATCCATACTAGTGGAGTGCTAGGTAGCTTTAAATTGATGATGTACGTTTGTTGGCATAAAAAGACACACACGATATATTTTATATGAAAAAGCACGCTTGAGCCGAGCTCTACAGTGCACCTCCTCTCCTACCCATGCACGCTCACACATACACTCACATAAATGTCCAGAAAAGCATCAGAAAAGAACCACATCCACACGCTAATACCAATCTGTCTCTGGGGGAGGGGGGTGGAGTTTAGGGGAATTTCTTGATTTTGTCTTGGTTTTGCTCATTTGTATTGCTAAGTTTCCTCTGACGATGTGCATCGCTTGTGCAATAATCCATTTTTTAAATAAATCAAACAGACTATAGTTTTTTTTTTAATCACCTCATTAGAGTGGTAAGCAGCAATCATCTAGAACACTCATCTGTCTGAGAGATTGTCCCCTGGAACTGATCCCATCAGAGATGTTCAGCCTTGTCCCCTACCTAGTGCCCTAGCAGTCCTTTGATGGATTCTGTGCTCCCGTGAGTGACTAATATGACAAGGGTGACAAGGGGTGACTCATCAGGACTGAGAGTAGCATCATCATGTGCTGAACGGGAAGTTGCTCTAGTCCTCTCACTTGGGGTTTCATATGATGTCTGGGGAGTCAGGGGTCCCTGGCTTTATCCTCCCTTTCTGATATGGGGCTCCATCCAGAAACGTCAGGGCAGGAGTCTGTTGTAATGACAATAAGTAGTCATCCAGGACAACTCAATGTTTGGTTGTCAAAACAAAGGGCGATGACTAGAAAGACGGGATGGAAGAAAGGCAGTGGGGACTTCACAGAATCATGGGCATATGCAGGACCAGTGGAGACAGGCGGCTCAGGTTACTTCCATTCCTGTGGGCTGTCACCCTGGATGCAGCCTGGTCACCCTGTTCAGGACATATTTGCTAAATGAAAACATGTGACCCAATAAGGGACTTCCACTGAACTCCCTACCACATGTGGTAGTTTCATTTGCAACATGCCTGACTGATGGATGTTCATCCTTCTCTCGATGCTTCTGGAGACGTGGTACTCGCTACTGCATGGGATAAGACAGGGCAATTTTCACAGTTGCATCTGTTGGAAAGACCTTCTCCTTATATTGAGGAGAGTGGTTCTCACACTGAAGTAAATCCCAGAATCACCTGCAGAGCTTGTTCAAACACAGATTGCTGGGGGGCTTGCCCCCAGAGTTGCTGATCTGGCAGGTTTGCGGGAGGACCAAGAATTTACCCTTCTAACAAGTTCATGCCTTGATGAAGCTGGTTCCAGTTCTACCTTCAAACAGGCCATTTTGCGTTTTCCTTTCCTTCCAGCCCATCCATAGAGCCTAGGGAGAAAAAGCATAGTCTCCCAAAACAACACACGCACACACACACACGCTCATACTGATACACACACTCTCACATGCACATGCACGCATGCCCCACCCATGTCCCTAGCGTCATCCTCTGTGACAGTACAGGATGATCCCTCCCAGTTCCATGTAGAACTACTTAAATAGGGACATGACTCCCATGTCCTCTTAGTGCTTCCTTAAAAGATCTCTTACAAAACAAACCATGCAGCCAGGAAACCACAGCCAGAAGAAGATGTGTGTTCTGCCTGAAGATTGACACCCACCCACTGGGTTCTGGGCATGGCTAAGATGCCGGGTCAGTGGGCCTGCCACTGCCCCAACTTCCTCCTCACTGGGGCCTCAGTAATGAACTACTACCCATCTTTCTGCCAGTGTCTCAATACGGACATTACTACATCTTCCAAAGGCTCAGGTTAGGATGGAAGTTAGAGGCTGAGGGATAAAGTCTCATGATGAGACCATTTGGCCAGCCATGGGTGCCTAGGGTAGAGATGGCCCTCATGGCTCAGTCCCTGGTCCACCCAGCTGTGGTGGGCTCCTCTGTGCTCCATGACTTCATACTTTCTTTTCCCCTGCTCAGCTGGGAGCAGGTGTCACAGTGAGGGGTGTGTTTTGGGGGGGGGTCTACATTAGGAGCTAGTGGTCACAGGTGCGTACTTGGGAGGAACAGTTCTAGGATGTGATCTGCATGATTTCATAGGCCCCTAAAAATGTCCTTGGTCCACCCAGCTGTGGTGGGTTCCCTGTGTGGCTCTCCCTGACCCTGGCTCCTGCTTCCTAGGATCAGCCCCCCCACCCAAATAAGCTTCTCTCAAGTCCTTGTCTTGGTAAATGTTGACTAAATGAATGAATGACCAAATAAGTGACTTGCCTTGAACTCTCTATCTGATGTCCTCTAGGAAACTTTAGGCAGAATCAAGTCCACCTGGGCTGCAGGCCCCCAAAGACAGGACTTTCTGCCTGTATGGGTTTTAATGTCCTTGGGGCCTAGGACCAAGCCCTGCCCAAAATGCGTGTCCCCCAACATATGGAGAGAGAGGCAAGTCTAACCTCTCAGGAGTTTGTCCTCACCTGAAACTGACTCACTATCATTGTTAGAGGAAGTGCAGTCTCTGTTCCTGAGGTTCAGGTCACCCTCCTTGGGGCTGCCGACTGATGGGGACCCACGTCTAGGACTGAGCTGACTCTCACAGAAGATTTGCACTTCAGAGAGGTGGCCAGTCTTATCTCATATGGTCCTGCATGTCTGAGCTCCTCTTTGTATTTAAATGTCCTAGAGAGGGGTGGTCGCTTTTGACAGTTCGTTTTCCATATGTGATGCTTATCTTAAACTGCAGCAGTCCTATTTAAAGACTAGAAAATCTGAGAAAGGTGGAAAGAAGGCTGAGCATCTGGCAGTGACTTAGATGGTGAGGACCAAATGCAGCAGGGCTATCCAGTGCCTGTTCCCATTCTCACGGACCCCAAGACCTCAGCAGGGAGTGCTAACCCTGCCCCACAGAATCCTTCTCAACACTCAGCTCCATGTTTCTTCTCTTGTCTCCTGGGGCTGGCTCCTGAGAGGAACCACATGCCTTTTGCCAGACCTTTGAAAATTCGGCTAAATCTACTATGCCAGGGGCCATGCCAGGCATGTGGAGCCCTACCCTCCTGAAACTTTGATGAAAAACAACTGTAAGGGAAGAATTAAAAGGTAGTATAAGAGAACTCAAGAGGCGGAGAGAGGGCCCATCTATAGGCAAAGGACCTCAATAGGAGGTGGCCCTTAAAATATGTCTTGTAAAATGGGTGGGATCTGGGCCAGTGCTAGGGTGAGGGCAGATGGTCGTGTGGGAATGTAGCTGGGAGCAGATGACTGTGGAGGACAGGGAAGGCAGGAGGATGAAGAAGCAGAGGGCTGAGCCATAGAGGGAGGTCCAGTCAGGTTCAGGGGCTGAGGGGCTTTGTTTTTTCCAGAGCTACTTTCGCCCATGAGCAAGCAGGGACCTCTGCCGTCCCATGAGGCTGACCACACAGAGACGGGACACTGTCCCATCACCAACACCAGGAGCCTGTGTGCACAGAACTCCAGCATGAGTCTCCATTAACTAGCAACCACCATCCAGCTCATGTCCCAGAGGTGAGCTGTGTGGGGTCCAGGATGACTCTGGGGCAGCCTTTAGAGCTGAGATAGACAGGAATAGTGGTCACCACTCTCCTGCCACTGTGCTGTGACCTCCTAGTGCCCAGCCAGTCAGTGGGCAGCAGAAGTCTGGCCTTCTCCCTTCTCCCCACAGGCAGCTCACTAAGAAGCAGGACCAACATCTCTGAGATGAGCATGATGAAGCCAGCCCCTGCTTTGTGAATGCAAGAGATATTCCCCGCCGAACTGCCAAGAAGCTGTAGCCCTTCATGCTTCTCCCTGTCCAGGGAGACAAAGGCAGCTCTGGAGCCTGTCTTTGCTCTTTACTGAAAGCCTTCTCAGCTAGGGGGAAAGGAACCTGCTCTTGTTCCCATCCTTAGAACTCAAAAATTGGTCTTTTTTTTTTTTTAAGTTTGTATTTATTTATTTGACAGACAGAGAGAGAGATCACAAGTAGGCAGAGAGAGAGAAGGAAGGAGGCTCCCTGCTGAGCAGAGAGCCCAGTGTGGGCCTCGATCCCAGGACCCTGAGATCATGACCTGAGCCGAAGGCAGAGGCTTAATCCACTGAGCCACCCAGGCGCCCCAAAAATTGGTCTTTAATCAGACTGGTGTTGACCAAGACACACACGCACACATACATATACACCTGCCACACCCTGTCACCCTGTCTAGACACCCCAGATATGGCCTTGCCCCCTGCAGGGGTCATTGAAAACTCTTAAAAAAATTAATCCCCTGCTTTTGAATAACTGGGCATGAGGTCATCCCAGGAGGGTAGACGCAGGTGGGGAGGCTGGGCCCTTGGAGAACTCTCTTGAAGCTCCTTGACCCAGTAAAACCAAGGCCTTGATCTTTATCCCTGCTGCAGTCTGCCCACCATCATGGAGCCTGGCTGGGGACACACCCACTGTGGGGCTGACATCAGTTATGTCACGAGAGCTCCCTGCCCTCACCCCTGCTGGCCTGACTTCACCTCTCATCTAACAAGGTGGCTGAGGCTCACCTTGCCGCAGGTAGGAAGCCATATGGTCTGAGCCAGCATGAACAATAGCAGAGTTGGGCTTACTGCACTACCACATGGGGATGAGATTGAGTTAGGGACCAAGGCTGGTCTGTTTTATCTGTAACTGTGTCCAGTAGCTCTTGCTGCAAAATAAACCACCTCAGACTTGGTAGCTTGAAGCAATAGAAATTATGGTTTTTCAAAAGCATGAGTTGACCGACCATGTGGCTCTTTCACTTGTGCACAAAGCTAATGGTGGCTGCATCATCAGGCCCTCACCTGGGATGGACATTCAGGATGACTCCATCACACACATGGTGACTTGGGGGACAGTCAGAAGTCTGCCTTACCCAGGAAACTCTGTGTCATCTCTGAATCTCCCCCTCTCCATGGGGACCTAGTTTATGGCAGCTCAGGGCACCCAAAGCACAGAAGGAGGCCTCTAGGCCTTCTAAGGGCCTCTAAAGGTTTAGGCCCAGAAATGACAGTCACTGCCAAGCATTCTGTCAGTCATGAGGCCAGCCCAGGTTCACTGCAGGAGGGGAAAACTCTCGAGAGTCAGTACCCGAAGCCATCTCTGGATACTCTTCCTCTCAGTGTCTCAAATCTCAGAACAAACCCCAGTTTCCACTGAAGAAGATGATCACGATCGCTGTGTAGGCCTGGGAGGGAACCAACATTGCCATAGACTCTGCTTGCTTGGAGGAAGCATAAAAATACTAGGAAAAGATAATTTCTCATGTTAGGTACCTAGTGATCTTAGTACAGTCTCGTTATACTCCTGAAGACCCTGATCAGGATCTTTGGAAAGCATATTATGATGAGCCAAATGCCACCAAACCAGCAAATGCCTTTTACAGGAAGCCCTTGCATCAGGGGACACACTGTTCTTTTCTAGTGTCATCATCGCGTGTCACCCTCTGACAAAGTTCTCCCATCCCAATGGGACAGCGGGAGCCTGTTGCACTCAGCTGGATCACTGACCAGACTTGCGCAGGATCTGAGGTCACTTAGCTGAGACTGGCTAAAAATAGTAACTGTTAGTCAAAAACACAGGCTCTTGTGTCACAGACGTCACCCTGATGTCCATGCCTCTCCAGGGCACAGGGTCTGCCTACGGAAGAGTAGCCCCCAAAGCCCGTGGCAGTGCCTTGCGAGATGTGACTAAAGGCTTCAGAATTCAGCTTTGGGAGAAGTGTCTTGGTTAATAAGCATTAATCATGTCCTCTCTTAAGTAAAATGGTTGAGTCAATTTTTGTTTTCAATTAGGAGTTAAAATTTAAGCATCTAGGACATATATGAGTGGTACTCAGTGAATGCCAGATGACCATTTTGTGGAAGGGGGTAGCATACTTAGAACCTACCTCAAAACTCTGGGCCAGTGACTCTTATTTTTCTTTGGAAGTCAGCATGCAAAGAGAATACATCCTGGAACCTATGGCTCTGTGGGTGTGAGGGGAGTGGGCAGGAGACTTCACCAGTCCTAGCACACTTACCAGAATGCCTCTGAGGACATCTCTAACAATGACATCCCAACCTACAACCAGCAGAAGAAAAATCATGGCTTATAGCTGTACTGTTTTGCTGAATTGTGTTTTAATGTTCATTTGTCCATAAATAGAAAATGGCTTTTCGTGGCAAGCTTGAGGTTATATTAGAATTAGACACATTAGAATCAGAGCCTTATCAAAATTTTCATGGATGAACCAAAGAAACACGTGAAAAATAACATCCTAAAAATTGTGTCTTTTGTCCTTATAGTGGTGGGATATAAATAAATAACACAGGTAGAATATTTCCTGCTGCTGTCTTGGGTGCCATCAACCTTCCACAAGAAACATGCAAACTGCTTTCCATGCTAAGGGGATTAAAATGTCTTTTTTCCTCCAGAAGCATTAGCAAGATGCCTTCCTTTCTACAGAGGCATTAAGAGAAGGAAACCAACTCCCCACCCCCACCCCAAGCCTGCATGCCATGGTGATGATGGCTATCAGACTGAAATCTGCAAGCTCCCATGGGATTTAAGATAAATTGTAGTTGACACCAGTTCTTAACCTCTTCTCTCCCTCCCAGGACCTGAGCAAACCCTCCCTAAAGCAAACTAGTCAGAGCCTCCTGCTTCAAGGGTAGGAAATGGTCTTGAAGAAACAACAGGCTAATATTCTCCCCCTTTCCAGAAAAGGAGGCCTTGCTCATCAGAAGCAGCTTCCCTCCCAGTGCTGTCCTGGGTCAGCCTGTGATGAGAGGCAGAAGCCCCCAGTACATGCAGCCCACCAACATGACCACAATACTAGTTAGAGGTAGCCCCATTCAAATTATTGGACTTAAGAGAGTGTCCCTACCTGGGAATGACTGCAGGTATGGCTGGTAATTGGAAGGACAAGAAGTGAGTGCTGGGTCAGTGCACCTTTGATAAGCTTAAGAGAAAAGAAATGGGCCTCCACCATTCCCAGTGAGCCAGCCACATTACCTCTGGACCTTTCAGACTCCCAGAGCAAAGAGACAATTAAGTCTAAAACAAGTGTACTCATGGCTCATAGAAAGGATTTCAAATCAGTACCTGGCCCTCTCTGCTTTTTATCACCTAACAGAGAAAATACTGAGAAACTTTCCTCTTTCCACTCTGGCCTCCAACTTTATCACAGTAGGTGAGGATTCATTTCTTTGTAAAGAGGTCTTAATACCTTGATAATGTCATTTCCACTGAAGTTCTCAGCTGGCAAGAGCCGGGGACTGAGCTAGGTCAGATCTCTTTCCTTTGCTTTTCCCCACCAGCCAGGATATGGCAGAGAGCCAGCCTCCCACAAGCAGTGCCCCAGAGGGTGAGTTTGCCGAAGACATGTTATTGTCTTCAAGGACGTGAGCTCCTGTTTCTACTCATGCGTGGATACTGTAAAGACTTCATCAAGTAGCATGGAGAAAGCTGCCTTGGGGTCAGGGCTCACTGCAATAAGTTGGGATCCTGTCCCCTGTCCCCCACCCTGACCCCAGCCTGTGGTGAGACTGCCTGTTGTTTTAACTGAGTTGAGTCTGGCAGAAGTTGTTCCAAATCCCTTCTAAGGCAATTAACCATCTGTAGTGACCCAACTGGACAGTATCTGCCTGTCATCACCATTTCCAAATAAACATGGACCATGGTTTGATTAAAATATCAAAGCCTGAGCCCATCACTGTCCCATAACAAAAGCCAGAGCAGGGAACCCATTGAAATGGCACCATTTTCTGAACAAAGATCTTTCAAAGAAGTCACTCTCATACAGTTAGCCACCACAGATCTCAGCAGGGACCTTCACCTATTGTTGAAGGAATGGCAGAAATGCAAGCCGAAAGGGAACTTACAACCACTGACACAACCCCTCCATTTCTCCAGAGAAACCGGGCATTTGTCTGGGGCCCCCCAGCTAAGTAACAGACAGGCGCCTGGTCTATGGTATCGGGAGTGGAAGACGGTGGGTGTCCTTCGGCCACCTGATTACGCATTTGAGGACAGGCGGCAGAGTTGGAGGCAGAACTATCTGGAACAAGATAACAACTAAAGACATGGAGTCAGGTGTGGGCGGAAGGTATGTGTTACACATGCCATTCGACTTTTGTCCACCAGTGGAATCCACCACCTACAGCAAAGACCCTGACAAGTCAAGTCACCCTGACCCCTGTCCCTCAGAGGAGTTGCTCCATATCCTGGTTTTCTCATTACCAGCAGGGACTATCCACCAACATTTAAGCAGACTCAGAAATGATGAGAATTCAATGGTTCTTAGTAATAATGCTTAGCTATAATAAATGAATAGATGGACAATACTTCCAATCAAATAAAAAGCTGTTGAAGAGCCCGGCTGTATTTACAGTGCTTTATATGGAGTTTCGGGGAGGGATGCCCTCTGGGATCAGTACAGAGGGAAGTATGTCTCTTCATGATTAGCCTGGCATACTTTTTTAGTTAGCTAATGAAAAAATCATGGCATTCCTCCTTTCCCTCAGCTACCAGGGAACTCAGATGGGAGTTATATGCTTGAGTCAACAGTCATCTTTAGAACAGATTTTATCTTATGGTTTTGTCTCCCTCCCCTTTCAGGACATGATGCTTATTTTTTGTCTTTATATTTTACTCGTATTAATCTACTTTTGTTATTATAATTTTCCTCAATCTTTGTAGAAAATTGAAGAGTACAAATTGCATTTGAAGAATGCTTTAGCCCTTCCTTAAAAAGCACTTTTAATTTCAACAACAAAAAAAATAGGCAAAGAATTTTTTAAAAATCTCTTTCATATACATGATTTCATTTTTTCCCCAAAGCCCTGAAAAATCCCCATGTCTTCTGAATCTTCCCCTCCAGCCATAGGGCTAAGCACATTTTATTGTTTTCCTATTCTCTGCAGCCTGCCACTCACTGGGACGTTATGAAGCTCAGGGTGGTGCTGCCGGAGAGCCCAGCACCTACTGCCTCCTGTGATTGAAGGGAGCCCTTGCTCCAAGGTGCATCTTGCTGAGGGAGCCAAGTCTTGAAAGAGCAGCTCAGTTCATCTGGAAAGTGACCAGAGAAACGCTATTTTTGCTCCCTGTTCCATTCTGATTAGCTGGTCGAATCCTCCCCAGTCTCAGGAAGCCCTGGGTGTAGCCTATAAGGAGCCAGAAGAACAAGGGACCTGGCTGCTCCCCCCCCCCATGTGCCAGTGGCCAACTACAGTCCCTGGTCCCCAGCAGGTAATCCGTAAATATTTGCTAGATGCATGTGTCACTTTCAGTGAATCATTTGATTTCTCTGAACCTCGGTTCCAACAAAATAGTGAGATTAGCTTTTAGCTTCCTTCCAGCACTATCCAGGGGATGAAATGAGATTCAAGGACACGAAAATGTGTACAGTATATTCAGCAATAGAATGAGCACGTGACCATGAGAATTTGTGAGTCATGGTCAAGAAATAGCTACCAATGCCCAAGAAGGGCCCTCCACCTGCTGACCAGCATCTCCACTGATCCAGGAGCACCTTCCATTTTGAGAATGTACTTAAATATTTACTTGGTGGAAATACGATTGTGTTGATCCAGTGAGATTAGGGAAAGAGAAATCCTGGATGGCCTCGCCTTGCCTCTGAAGCTCCTTCCAGCCGGTGTCTGTATACTGAGAATGGAAGTTCAGGTCAAGAGGGCAGCAGGGGAAAGGCCAGATGGTGCATGGGCCTCCTGACCATGTCAGAAGCAGCCACTCACCCTTGCTTCCATGCATCACACCCACGGAGGGTCTATCTTGTCACTCTCTTTAGTAGGGGAGACCAAACCATAGGGCCAGGCCCCCAACACTATCCCCACCCCCAGCTGTGTCTCTTTGGGTAAGAAACCAGTTATTGTCATTCTTTACCCAACACAGTAGCAATTCTGGAAAACTTACATTGCACCAGTGCCAACATCTGGGGAAAATACATAGCAGCGGTCTCCAAAATTTGGGACACATACATTGCCTATAATGTCCAAAATTTCCCTTTGACAATATTTGCATTTTAAAGAAGCATAACCTAAAAACTAGAAATGACATTTCGTTTCTTGTTTTTTTTTTTTTCTCGATGTTTTACTTTAATACCTGGGTGCTGTTAAGCTGTTGTCTCTTTTTTTTTGTTTTGTTTTTAAGCTGTTGTCTCTTTACACGTGACTAAAGCCTGTGTGGGTAGGTGATCTAGCCCCCAGCGACTCTGCCCCAGCAGCAGCCTCTTCTGCACCCCTGCGTGTGTGTATGTAAAGACAAGGTTCCTAGTGCATCATGAGACTAGCCAAAGACACACGCTGGAATGAGCCATGTGGTTGAGTGAACCCCCTTGTTAAAAGCCCGAAGCAGTTGTTCCTCTGTGCTTGGGATATAGAGCTAAGAGTGAAAAAAAGAAGAGGGATCAGTGTGACATTTCCCTTCCCTGGGTTGGGAGTCATCAGGGGCCAGGAAAACAGGAAGGGGGTGAGGCCTCGCTTGCAGAAGGGAAATGCTGAGGAAGTGTGGGCAGGGCACTTGAAGCAGGAAAGCATGTTTGAAGAGGTTGTTTTAGAAGGAGGCCCCTCCTGGCCAAGGAGAAACAGCCCCAGGAAAGCAGTAGGCTGTCATGGGGTTGGCGTCAGGGAGGCCACAGAAGGGGAGAGCCTCACCCAGGATTGTTTTCCAAGCACAATTTACAGTCTCCATTGTCAGCCTTTCCTCTGGGTAATTAGGTATGAAACAAGAACCAGCAAAGCCCATGCATCCTGTCACTGGATTTTACTTTCCCAGCACATCAGCTCTCAGCCGCCCGGGCAGCTGTTCTGTCCACAAATGCTGAGGGGTTTGGCAAGCCTGGTCTGTAATAGTCTCACTCAGAGCTGACATGGTTCTTGGTAAGCAGTTTTAATTTGACAGGGCTGGATACACTTTGTTGTCTACAGCAGATGAGGAAAGATTATCTATTTTTATGATTTATTTCTGGACCAGGGTTCAGTGTGAAATTTCAGGAAGAGAGGAGGCTTACGTCCTCAGTCTGGGTAGCATCCCTTTGGAAGGGAGCTGGAGTGCAAATGACTTTGCTTAGGAGAGAAGAAATGAGTCAGAGAAGGGAATACAACCGCACTTTAATCCATCTGGAAGATAGATATGGGGGTTTAATGATGAATGAGCAACTGATTAAATGTATTTTCATGCTGTGATGAATAATCTCAACTCGTATTTATATCTCTCACATGTGTTGCTATTGTGTGTCTGATATGTATGCTGTGTGTGTGGTGTGTGTGTGGTGTGTATGCGATGTGTATGCAGTGTGTGGTGTGTGTCTATGGCGTGTGCAGCATGTGTGTAGTATGTGATGTGTGTGGAGTACATGTGTGGCATGCGTATGTGTGTGTGGTGTGTGTGGTGTGTTTGTCCAGTATATGTGGGGTGTGTGTGTAGTGTGTGTACAGTGTGTATGTGATGTGTGTGTGGTGTGTGTGGCATGTGTGATACGTATGCTGTGTAAGTGCGTGCTGTGTGTGTGGGATATGTGGTTGTGTGTATATGATGTGTGTGGTATGTGTGTAGTGTGTACGTGATGTGTGGTGTGTTTGTGTATAGCATATGTGTGATGTAGGTGTGGTGTGTATGTATGCATGATGCACGTGTGTGGGGTGCGTATATGATGTGTGCGGTGTGTGTGTAGTGTGATTGTGATGTGTTTGTGGCATGTGTGTGATGTGTATGGCATGTGTGTGTGCTGTGTGTGTGCGGTATGTATGTGAGGTGTGGTATATATGTGTGCGGTGTGTATGGCATACATCTGATGTGTGTGTAGCATGTGTGTGATATGTGTGTGTGGTATGTGTGTGCGGTATATGTGTGGTGTGTGTGTGTAACCCAAATACAACCTGGAGCTTCATATAGCCTGGTCTACACATGGAGTCACACTCAAAGGAACATAGCCCCAAAACCAATATATGAAAAGTTAGTTTCAGTTTTCATTCAAGTATCTGGAAGAATGACAAGGGGGATAACCCAGAGCAGCACTTGTTAAAATTCTATTTATCCCCTTGTTCTTCCAGAATTCCATAGCTTCTCACTTTAAATGGCAAAAGCTCTCCTTACTTCCAGTCTTTAAGTCTTTGCTGGTTTAATCCCTGTGGGCCTTCTATCAGCTTTGTGTCTCCTCTTTAACCACTACCTGAAGTCCTCAAAACGAAAGTCTGAAAGTCCACCCGGAGGCTGTTCCCGGAATCCAGACTCTCCCCCCTTCCTGTCCTCCCTGTGACCTAGTCTGGACTTGGTCCACGCTGTCTGCCTCCCAAACATGACTGGTCAGCACTGACCCTCCTTGGGAGCAAGGAGGGATGAGACAGGGGTGCAGCATTCACAGTGCTCTTTCTTGGGCACTGTGTCAGGGAAAGAGCAGGGGTTGCGATTTAGGAATCCCATTTCTCATGCGAACACATTTTGCTACCACAGCACTTCTCCAGGCCCAGCTCTCCGGGCTTCCGAAAGAAGAGCTAGCATCCTCACATGCCAAGCAGGGGACTTTCCCACTCACAGTCAAACCCTACATGCATGGGGAGCCTTTTCCCTGGAGCCTGTCACCCCTTGGGGACTTTTCTCAGACCCTAAATCTGCACACCCTGAGTCTTTCTCACAAGTCTCAGAGTTGTGCAAAAATGCACGGGAAAGTCTGTGCCACCAAGTACACATTCTGCTTTTGCGCCACCTCAGCAACCACCATGGCAGGTGGGAGCCAGGGATGGGTGAGGCCAGACAAAGCAGGTGAGCTGGAGCATAGGCGCTGTCTCCAGCTGGGGTGTCCTGGGCTAGGGCCGGGAGCCCCCGAACCCTCCAGCTTGGCTGGTCACTAAGCAGGGACTCATGTTTTGTTCTGATTACAGGGATTTGGACAGAGGGTGAATCCACTGTGACTGAACAGTTTGGAAGTCCTTGAACAATACCAGCACGTGAGCACAAGCACAGGAAATCTCTGCAAATATGTGACATCAGGGTCCCTCTTGGCTGTGAAGGGCACAGCCTTTCTGAGTACCCGGGTTGAGATACAATGCCACTTCTGTCCCTGCTCCCCCCCAATTTGCTCTTACCCAGGCATTTTCTCTAAAAAACTGTGCACATTCCACCCCGTTTTTTCATCTTTTTGGCTCATCATTGTTATCCTTGGGACCCCATAGGAATAGCAGGACCCCGATAGATAAATAACATGCTGAGTGACAGGTTAATCCCAAGTCATTCAGATGCCCTCCAACATGGAATACCTTTCTGCAAAGAGTTCATACCCAGAATAGAGAGAGAAGAGGAACACACATGATGCAAAGAGAAAATGGTGCTGGAAATGGTCAGAATTGAGTATGAGCCTCCCCACAGCTGAAGCGGCTGCAGGTGCATGGAGCCCAGTGGGAGGGGCAGCATCAGAGCAGAAAAGCTCTGCTTGAAAAGAGGGTGTATACATTTCTCTGCTAAAATGAGGCCAGGGCATCCCTGCTAAAGGGACCTTTGGAACAGAGGGATGAGGGAGGTCACACTCGGGTGTTTGACCTTCAGGCGGAGGAGGGCCTCATGGACCCACCCCCAACCCCCACAGCAGGTGAAACCCCCCATTGTTCTCTCCCATGGCTCTCCCATGGCTCCCTCTCTTGTTTTTCATTGTACTCACCACATTGTAATTTGGAGTAATTCATGCAATTACGTATTGAATGTGTCTTCCCACCAGACAGCAGAGCGCACGAGGGCTGGGCCTTCACGTTCTGGTTCATCTAGTGCTTGTCACTATGGCTAGAATGTTGTAAGGTACTTGGTGGCATTTGTCAACATAAACATGAAATGGCCTGAGCTGCTGCCTCTCACCCTGACCTGCTCAAGGAAAACACGGAGAGTAGATCAGGGATTTCTCCTTCTGTTCTCCTGGCTGCCCTCCACAGGGAGACCTTGGTCTAGGACTCTGGTCTGTTGCTGGGACAGAGAAGCCTGGGCCTGGGTCAGGATTGATGGCAGAGGGGCATCTGTGCACCCAGCTTGGGGGAACTCTGCTGGGGAACCCCCATTTGGGGGATGGAGCCACCTCTGTGAAATTCCCTCAGGAACATCCATTATTCCTCGAACTCCCACCAGGCCTCTCTGTGGCTCCCTATAGCTTGGAAAGGGTGAAGTTAGAGCTGCAAAGACCCCCAAGGCGGCTCTTGGCCTCCTGTCTCCAGACAGGAGGGGACTGTGCCCTCTGCTGGCCAGGACTTGCAGAGCCCTGGGAAATGGGCCAGAGGAAGTCTGGAGCATTCTGTAGGAACAGGACAGCAAGGCAAGGAGGAGGAGGAGGCAGACTGGGCTGACACATCGGGGTCAGAACACACTGGGTCTTGGGCAGGTCCTTCTGCCGGGCAGCAGAGGGGACAAGGTGGGCCGGCTGAAGGGGAATCAAGGATACACTCTCTGTCTTTTCAGTTTGGAGTTGCCTCTTCACCCGTTTACAAGCTTCAACAGAAAAGTCACACCGATGCTTTATGACCAAACAGCTGACCTTTTCCCAGCCATTTGACACCCAGTTATATATGGAAATTTCCAAAAAGTAAATCCAGGCTTCAAGGATAAAGGGGGAACTCAGTTGGACACTGGAAGAAGCCACACACCTGACAGCCTGTCTCAAGGGGGGCTCCACGGTCGTGATGAGGGGCAGTCCCTTCACTGGAGAATAGGTACTGCCCCACCCCTGGCACTAGAAGGCAGCAGGGACACTTCATACCACCCAGGCCAGAGAGCTGGGGTGAGAGCTGAAAGCCACATCTGTTAGAGTCCCACAGGCAGCAGGACAGGTCCAACCTGGGAAAAAGAGACCAGAGAGATCAGAAGGAGTGGTTCAAGGATGGGGAAGCATGTCAGTGAGCGCCTTCTCACCAGGTCAGGTATGAGAATCCATTCTTCAGTTACCAGGAAACTGTGGAGCACCTATCATGGGCGGGGCTCCCTGCAAAGGACTGGGGCTGCATCAGCAGGCAGACAGGCATGGCGTCTGCTCTGCACTGTATGGAGCTGGTGGCTGAGCCAGGGGGCAGACCCTGGGGCAAATCATCCTACAGCCACATACACACACATGGGCATGCACACGTGCATATGGGCACATGTACATACTAGCGCATACATGCACGCAAAGTGAAGAAGGTGACAAAATGCATGACGGGGAGTGCGTCTAGTGTTGAGTGGTGGTCAGGGAAGCCTTCCCAGAGGAAGAGGTGCTGTACTGCAATCCTTAGGAAGAATGATCTAGGGAGGGGAACAGAGTGTTCAGAATCGGGGTCAGCTTTTACAAACCCCTGAGTAGGATGACGCCTGTAAAACTGAGGAACTGAAAGGAAAGCCCCCATGGCTGGAGGCCATTAAGGAGAAGGAGATTGTAAAGGAGGCCAGATCCCTGGAGGCCATTCTTGGGATCTTGGTCTTTGGCCTGAAAGCCAAAAAGTATTAAGACTGGGGGCAGGGACAGGGCCCCTGGGTGGCTCAGCTGGACTGTTGATTTTGGCTCAGGTTGGTCCTGAGATCAAACCCTGTGTCAGGGTCCATGCTCAGTGGGGAGTCTGCTTGAGATTCTCTCCCCCTCTCTTTGTCCCTCCCCCCACTTGCGCACACACACACACACACACACACACTATCTCTCTAAAATAAATAAACCTTAAAAAAAAAAAAAAAAAAGCCTGGGGAAAGAGACAGAGCAGAGCTGGGACACCAAAGATGAAGGTCCTGCCACAACCTGGGGAGAACAGCTGGGTCTGGATGAGGATGACACAGGCAGGTGGACTCAAGAAACACCAGGCAAGTGACGTGAATAGGGCCCAGAAACTAAGTCGGAAAAGCACTTTCCATTCTTCTTCCCTACAAAGCCGTGAATCACAGCCTGTCTGCATACCAGAATCACCTGCGAGCTTCCCAAGATGCTGATGCTGGGACCCCTGGGCATCTGGATTTGTTGAAGATGATTCTGATAAGGACAAAGGCTTGAGAGCACTGCCTTGGAGTCCCCTAAAGTTTCCTCTAGCCTGGACTGTGTGGCACCTGTAGGCTGGGCAGTGGCAGCAAGTGTCAAGGAGGAATAGGAACTCTGGCCACTATGGCCCTCATGGCCACTGGGGACTGTTTGGTCTAGACGTCGCCCTCATGCATTCAACAGGACCAAGAGTCTGCTTGCTTCTCCCTCTCACTCTCTGGAGCGCTGCTGGAGGCAGAACAGTAAGAAGTGGAGGGAAAGGAAGCTCAAGACCGTCAATTCTGATATCCATCCTGGGGAAACGGTCTGGCGGCTGATAAGCTGAGCCCCTGTGCAGTGCCAAGCCATGGCTGGCTCACACTCCCATCCACAGCGAGTGGCTGGCACAGGCTCGGAGCTGTGCACTTCGCCTTTCCTAAAACGTCTCCCTTGCTGATCACCACTGGTCGGTCCCAGGAAAGGTAGGGCCACCTCCCTTCCCAGGTGGCAGCTGCAGGGCTGCCCTCTGGGCCGTGTCCTGGTGGTCGTGCATTGACCACTCTGTGTTCTGCCCTTGCCAATTCTGACCGTGTGGGATGTTTTCCAGGGAAAGCTATCAACTGGGAGAAAGAGCACACATTCCTGAAATATCTGATAAACAAATATTTTTCCTTTATCCATCCCACTGACCAAAAAGCATGGGTGACTGCGGGTCATGATGTGTCCCTTTGAGTCTTTGGCAAAGGGACCCATCCCAGCCTGCACCTCCCTTCTTATGTCCCCCTTCCTCATCTCCCTGTTTACCTCTAGTCGTATTTCCTTTTGTACCCCGTCCCAGGCCTTCCTGTCTCTCTGCATCTCTCTTCATGGTCATGTGCAGCCTCAAAAAGGAGCTTTTTCTATATATTTTTCAACACTTTTTATAGTGCTCAGTCTTTGAGGGGAAAGTGGTATGAAATTTCTCATCAAAACAAACCTGAGGGATGCCTGGGTGGCTCAGTTGGTTAAGCAGCTGCCTTCGGCTCAGGTCATGATCCCAGTATCCTGGGATTGAGTCCCACATCGGGCTCCTTGCTCGGCAGGGGGCATGCTTCTCCCTCTGCCTCTGCCTGCCATTCTGTCTGCCTGTGCTCGCTCCTGCTCTCTCTCTGACAAAGAAATAAAATCTTAAAAAAAAAAAAAAAAACCTGAGGTGGCCCTTTCTCCCATGAGGAGAAAACTTCAGAGGTGGGAGTGGGGGCGGGGGCCCTTGTCCCCAGTGGGGGAGGGTGGGGACCCACAGTGAGTCATGCACTCTGGGCGGAGGCGCTCCAGGGCGTTCCTAGGATGTGCCTACACCCGCAGAAGCTGTTTCAGCAGCCACTCTCATTCAGTACCCCAGCCAAATGACTGGCACTCAGCTCTGGCTCCAGAAGCCCCCAGGGACCTTGGACCTCCAGTCCTCTCGTGCTGCTTGGTACCGATACCTGAGTGGATCAGGACCAGGCAGCTGCGGACCTTTTCCAGTTCGTGACAAGCCATGCCCAATGGCAGGAGAGCCACGTGCTTAAAATGGATGGTTCAGGAAAAGGCTGACATTTGTGTGGTATGTTTATTTCCTGAAGACGGAGAAGTCTGTGTTTAATGTATTTGAGAACAATGTCTGGAAGGTGCACTTCACTTTTTCAAATGTTCTTAAATGTCTAAACTTCAGCAGTGTGGAAAATTTCACTCGCAACCTAAGGAGGCTAGACAAGGGACCTGAATGGAGTGTTCATGTCGAGGTGGCTGTGTTTTATCTCTGGACGCATGGAATGCTTCGAGATTTGGAAACCAATATGCATTCGGGCGCCAATGGTTCCTCCGTGTGTCAGACCAGCACTGGGGAGATGTCGGGGGTGGAGAAACAAAGGGGAGTGAGGTAAAGTCCCTGTGCTCGTGGGGCTTATGCTCTGCCAGAGGATTCAGATAGCAAATGAGCAAAGAACCAACCAAGGAAGAAGTCGGGCTTCAGTGCTCCCTCCAAACAGAGCTCTATGCCTGTGGAGGGGTGTGCCTCCCTTAGATAGGGCAGCCAGGGAAAGAGTGAGCTCTGACCTGCCATTAGGGTGAAGTTGGCAGTAAAGTCCCTGGGCAGGGCCTCCTGGGTAGAGAGGGCAGCAAGTCTTGTGACCCTGGAGCCTGATGAGGCCAGTATGTGCACAGGACAATAAAGGTCAGTGTGGCCAAGCTAAGAAGGGAAGTACCCATGGAGAGCTGGGCAGACGGCAGGCCACAGCATCAGTCAGGGGTGTTAAATGTGTCAGTAAGCTGATGAGCCACGTCCAAGCCAGGCTCGAGTTACATTGTAAAAGCCGCCCCCCTTAGCCCCATAACTTCAGGGAGAATAAGACACAAATCTACACATTGCTTATTCTTCCGTAAAAATAAAATGCTATGGAGAGTCGGCCATTTGGGTCATCCCTGAGCTATAGGAACAGTAAGACTGTGTCCCCGGGGACAAGGCACTCATCACTGGTGGAGGGGACCCACCTCAAGCCCAGGAACACAGCACCATATGCACAGGAGCTGTATAGAGCATCGCACTGAAAGCTGTGGAAGTAGAGAGGGCCCACCAGAGACTTTGGGGAAGTCAGGGGAGGCTGCTGAAGGAGATGCCATCAGATTTGGGGCCACTAGCCAACAGTGTTCATTCTTGACAAAGAGGTTGTGCAAGAGTACAGGGACAGGTTGGAGCCTGTGGATGCCAAGGGCACCTGCAGGGCCTGGAGGATGGAGGGCACAAAGTAAGGTTGGCAAGGAAGCTTGAGGACAGATGAAGAAAGGTCTGCACACCAAACAAAGGGCTTTTTCTTTCCCTGGAAGTGGTGGGAAAGTTCTTGATGTGCTTGATCCTGGACATAACACGGTCAGACTTTCTTTAGAAAATGAATTTAGAGCAGTGTGTCTTTGTTTGGGTTCCCCAGATCTCAGTCAAGGACTGTGAAGAAGGTAGCCAGCAAAAAAGCACCAGCAAGCCAGTGCGGCATCAGGTGGGCAATGAGCTTAATGCCTTAGAGAAACTCTATAGACTACAAATCGCGTGCTTCAGTATTATCCCAGCCGAAGGCCAGGTTGCAGGGTGTGTGCTGACCAGCTCCCTCAGGCCTTGGGGGAGAGCTGCTCTTGGAGTGAGTCCCACATTGGCAGCTCCCTGGAGTTGTGGGCAGCGCAGCTTCTCACAGCCCTGGGAAGAGCCAGCGGGAACAGGAATGCCCCCATGCTGCTGGAAAGTCAGACAGAGCCCACTGAGAGGTGGGCAGGATGCTGCCAGGTGAACCACAGTGAGGGAATCGGGAAGGTCCAGCAGCCTAGAAGACGTAGAGTCAGTGAGCAGTGTCCCGTGTGATTTCTGCCACAACTCCGGTGCCCTGAGTTTTGCTTTTTTAGAAATTTTATTTTAGAAAATGCCAATTGAGAAATGCAAACAGAAAACATCTAGCATCATTAGATATCCCTGAGTCTCCCCAGCAAAGACAAACAAAGTCGCGTCTTGACATCTGGAGTGTGAATGTGCCTATGTGCGGGAGACAGCTCAACCCTTCACCTGGAGGAGTAACCCCTGCAGGAGGTCCTATCTCCACAAACAGAATTTTCCCAGGCCACAGGCATTCCGCGGCCGAAGAAAAGGCAAACCAGCAGCTGATGGGTGCATGGCAGGTTAAAGGGAGGCTTTGTCTGGTTTGGTTGGGTTTTGTGTTTTGCGTTCATGTGTTTGTTTAATGCTGCAAATTATCACAGTAATTCCGTTACT
>ML109793.1:12874-28083 GCA_003697995.1 Taxidea taxus jeffersonii | reverse complement strand
AAGACAGGGGTGTGGGTGTGAGTAGATTATCTGATCCCAGGATACAGGAGTGGGGAAGTGCCAGAAAGAGAAGGGAACCCACAAAGGGTATGCTGGCAAGCAGGTCACCACTGAGGGCAACTGAGGCTCTATCCCTCTTAGGGGTAGAGGCAATAAACGCACTCAGCAAAAGTAGAGGATTCAAGATCAACACACAGAAATCAGTTGTAATTCCATATAATATCAATAAACAACGAGAAAATTACATTAAGAAAACAATTATATTTACCACAGCATCAAAAAGAATAAAATGCTTGAAGGTAAATTTAACCAAGGAGGTTTGAAATTAGTACACTGGGACCCCAGTGGCGCCTGGGTGGCTCAGTGGGTTAAGCCTCTGTCTTCAGCTCAGGTCATGATCTCAGGGTACTGGGATCGAGCCCCGCATCGGGCTTTCTGCTCAGCAGGGAACCTGCTTCCCCCTCTCTCTCTCTGCCTGCCATTCTGCCTACTTGTGATCTCTGTGTGTCTAATAAATAAAAAATAAAAATAAATTTAAAAAAAGACATTAATACACTGAAAACTACAGGATTGCTGAAAGAAATTATAATAGACCTAAATAAATGAAAAGGTACCCCATGTTCATGGATTAGAAGACTTAATATCTTGAGATGGCAATACAACCCAAAGCTATATACACACCTACTAATTTGTGCACTTTTCTGGATACACATTGCATTTGAGTAACAAAGGTAAAAGCAAAAAACGAGGAACCCCCCAGTGGTTTCTCATCACACCTAGAGGGGGGAAAATTCAGGAATCCCAGGTCCACAAGGTCCTATTATGAGCCCCTGGCTACCTCTCTACCATGCCCCCAACTTACAGACCCTGATGACAAACCAGATGGAATCAGAAGACTACTACGCACAAAAAAAAAATGAACCAGGCTTTATCTTGTCCCCACAGAATGGTCTTGGGACCAATGTGGGAGCTGGACAAGCTTTGGCTCAGGAGTAATCAGTGCCTGCACCTGAGAGCTGCTTGTGGGATCCTCTCTGTGTGGTGCCCTGTGTTCCTGTTGCCACCTGGGTCCAAGCAGGGCCTTGCAGAAGGACACCATCCAGTTCTAATTACACCAGAGACAGATGCTCTTTGCATGACTGGCTTCTTGCTGCCTGGTCTAGCTGCCTCAACTTCCCCAGTAGAATCAGGCATAGTTGCCCTCGAGGCTGTCAGCTGGTGGAGTGTCTATGCAAAATTCTGTGAGTCTGGCTGGGCAGAGTGGGTGATGCTGACAAGGAATGATGGCTGGGGAGGCCGCCATGGTATCAGCAGAAAGACAGATGGTTTCAAATGTCTGCCAGGCATGGTTCAAATCTCAAAAGACACTGATGTCTCAGGGGTGTTATGCAGAGGATGCCGAAAAGTACCCCACGGCTGCCTTCAGGAATTAAGGATGTACCCTTAGCTCCAGAGCCCTCAGCCTTACAGTCAGCTCCTTGGGGATTTGTCTCAACTACAAAGACCCACCTCACCCAGCCATGCCCCCTTCCTTGAGGGAGGCATCCAAAGACGGAGTAATAGGACCCAAGGTCTGGGGACATGTGTCCCTCCTAGGACAAGTCGGAAGGGTCATGCCAGGGTCACAGCTCTCCCCAGGATATGCTGGGGTCTCTGGCCAGATGGCTTCATAGGGCCACTTCTCTTTAGCCCCTCCTCGGGGTCAGGAGGGATGGAAGCCCAGGAGCATGGCCAAGATGCGACCTATATGCTATTTCCATGCTAGGGTCTGCCTTCCTGAGAACCCAACCCACATGCTCTTCCTGATCCTACTGAGGACTTTTTCTGCTACAAGGTCCTGGCCATCCCTGTAGTTGGCATGTGCTCTTTTCCTGGGACCCATGGGAACATCATTTTTCCCTCTGTCAGTCTGTCACCTACTTCCTCAGTCTGCTTTCTGGTCAAGGTGCTGAAAGAGCAAGGCTCAGCAATGCTTCCAGAAAGCACACCTTTATCATAGGGCAGGCAAACAGTGTGCCCTCTCTAGGCTTATCTCCTCGACTGTGAAAGTAAGTAGGTGGCCTCCGTGGCCTCCTTGTGGCCACCATCCACAAATGTCATTTTTAAACCTGAAAACAGAACACCAGTAGCAAGCACATTCACACACGCAAAGCCAACGTTTCTTAAGTCCCACTACTGATCAAGGTCAATCGTTATGCTATCCACACCATTTGGTCACCGCAGCCAAATTGTCTAATTAAGATGTGTGCAGGGCTGATGAGGTGAGAGAGGAGAGGGGTTCCAGGGAGGAAAGGGTTCCTCCAAGCCTACAGGGGTATCAGTCTCCTGTGTCCAGCAGCCCTGAGGATGAAGGACTATAAGGGGGACAGAATGGGCAAGTCCACTCTGGGCCCCAGGCTGGGAGCTCTTTTTTTCCTTAGCAACCTGACAACAGTCACAGGTTCACACTGCCTTTGTGTTTTCTCCCAGCCAGAGGGCACCTACACAGCCAGCTTCTGTTGCTGCTAAAGAGCACAGGAGCACTGGAAGGCAGAGGATGCCCTCTTCCTCTCCCTCCTGCTCAGCGGGGGGGTGGAAGGGAACGACAAAGGCAAGATCCAGCAGTTTATTTTCCCCTTGAGGTTGCACTTGTGGACCTATAAGGCAGGAGAACCCTGAGCAAACATGGCCTTCCTGTTCTCACCTGGCCGACTTGGGCACCTAAATGAATTGCTTACCTGGGCCCAGCCTCAGCTTTCTCACCTGAAGAGCTGGGAAATAAGCCAGCACATCTTCAGCTCCCAAGGGGTGACCAGAGAAGGCACGTACAGTGTTCAGCACCCAGCAGATATTGACCATGATCATCACCAGATCGCTGCCCTTTGAACTTGGACTTACAGGGCCCATCTCTGAAGGGAAGATGACTGTCACCTCTAGTGACTGTCTCTGGGCGCTATAATACCTGTGGGTGTGGGTAGGGTTGTAGGGTTTTGTTGGTGGTGGACACTTCGCAGCATCAGATGGCAAGACCCAGCTTACACGTCCTGGCTCTTTGCCTTGAAATAAGTAATGATCATTGGGCCTCCATCTTCTCGTATGGGCATGGGGCTCAGCAAACCCATTTCTCAGGGACGAATGTGAGAATCAAGTGAAATAATTCGAGGTCCTGACACCTTCAGCAAGTGCTGGCTGATTCAGAATTCTGTTTGAAATGTAGGGGTGATGTGGCTATGCTGATGGGTATGTTCACCTGGGTCAGGAGAGAGCACAGAGTTTAACCTAGCTGCAAGTAACATGGACCAGGGGTGGCTAGACACAGATGACTCCAGTGGGTAACCAGCAGCAGGATTCTGGGGGTCCAAGTTATATGTCCGAAGAGTTCATATACAGAGAAGATGATTAGGCGGCCCTAGTGCATTCTCACTCAGACCCATCTGCCTGTTCACAATGAACCCTTTGATGGTCTGAGATGCTCTATTTCCTAAACACCCTGGTTTGTCTTGTGTCATTAAACATGCTGTATAGCCTGCCTGGAATGTCTTCCTTCTCCATTCCCATATTCCCAACACCCCAGACTCCTATGCATCTTCAAAACCCAGTTCTGCCATGAAGTCCTCCAGGAAGCCCCTCAAAGCACCATCACCACCTGTGGGCATGGAACCACATCCGTGCTTTGACCTGAACTGTGGTGAATGTTGATAATGAACCCAGCCCCTGCTGAGAGAAGTATTAGTTCCACAGGAAGCTTGTTTCTTAGCACAAGCAAGAGCTCCATGATGGCTGTTGGGCTGTTGGGCTGTTGGCCTCAAAATTGTCATTGTACACACCTGAAGTTGTCCTCTCTAGAGTGACACTTCCTACAGCCAAGAGAAGCAGAGGACCTGGGCAAATGACCCCAAGGAGGAAGAGAGGACCCATATGAGCTGTGTGGACTTTCTATTAGGACACAGGAGCCCACGGGGCCAAACCCCTTTTAGAGGTGACCAGTCCTGAGCCCCACTGAGAACACAGTGACAGGAATTATAGCAATCCAAGAACAGGGAATCTGCTTTGTTTTTTTAATGTTATCCTTTTTTTTTTTCATAGATAAAACTGCATATGGGCTGCTTTCAAGATGCTCTCCCCAAGAGTCTCCATCCTGGATATTGGCAGCTGCCTGGACAAACCTTTCCAAGGAAACAGCCAGGTCACAGTGAGGGTCAGAAGAAAGCATTGGACCATGGCAGCCGCAGGGCAGACCATGTGTGGGACTGGGGAGTGGCCTCCTCACCACCAGCCCCCCTCCTAGGTCTCTCTCTCCAAATCCTAGACCACACACTGAGTGCTGTGGCTCCTGTCGCTGCATCCGGTGGATGTTGGAGGACTGTCCTGCTAAAAGCCACCCAGAAGGCCAGCCCACCCCAAGAGACCCAGACCAGGCCCTGCCCAGGAAACCTGAGAGCTCCATGGCACCCATCAGACATGAGACCAGGGCAATCCCTTCCTCTTTTCTGGACAAGAGATGCCTTCACAAAGTCCATCCTGAGGGTGACTGAGGACAGCCTTGTTCTCAGAGAAGGACAGATGCAGCTCCTTCCCAGACCACACTACCCCAGATGAACTGCCACCTATGTGTCTGTTAAAGGAAAAAAGAAAAAAGGGAGAAAATAGGATTCAACCTGAATTCAGTCACCCAGGGCCCAGCTTGGGAGGTTGGTTAAAATCTTGTCGCATCTCTGAGGCTGGGCCCAGCAGGGTGAGCCACATGCCCTCCCCTCCTGCATCTTGAGGTCACTTCTACTCCAGG
The DNA here is from genome assembly GCA_003697995.1 of Taxidea taxus jeffersonii. NCBI lineage: Eukaryota > Metazoa > Chordata > Mammalia > Carnivora > Mustelidae > Taxidea > Taxidea taxus. The sequence continues at coordinate 23,318 of ML109793.1, read as the reverse complement.
AGGTGAGACCACACTCCACCTCACAATAAAGAAACATCCGAAAGTGAGTCTTCTTGTGCCTTCCTGGCCAAACAGATGAATATGTATTCATTGAAGGCCTCATCTCTTTTCCCCCGAAGACTATTTTTGGCTAAGCCCCAATGCTTTCCTGAACTTCCTACCTTATTTCCCCTGGACCCTCTCGTGGCTCAGCAGGTTTTCTTTTATGTTCTTATGACTACCTTTTGTGTCATGCTCAGATCACTAGCAGTCACCATGGTTTTTGGGATATTGATGAACATGTTTGCAGAGTGCCCACATGGCACCAAGGGCTCGCACAGGGACTCCATGGTTAAGTCGCCCATCCCCCATTGTTCAGGTGAGTTATAAAGCTGGGAAGCAGGGGGGACGCCTGGGTGGCTCAGAGGGTTAAGTCCCTGCCTTTGGCTCAGGTCATGATCTTGGGGTCCTGGGATCGAGTCCCGCGATCGAGTCCCGCATCAGGTTCTCTGCTCAGCGGGGAGCCTGCTTCCCCACCCCCTCTCTCTGCCTACTTGTGATCTCTCTCTGTGTCAAATAAATAAATAAAATCTTTAAAAAAAAAAAAAGCTGGGAAGCAGGGGGTTGGCAAGCTGAACTCTGTCTGGCCTTGAGACCCATGCTCTTTCACCCCAGCAGGCCTCCAAGAGCTCCCAGGGCTTCTGGAATTTTGAGCAACTCTGCCCCATTAGACAACAATGTAACTTCCCGGGCTATCACTTTCCCTCCTCCAAGGGGCTTTTGGCACTGTCCTGGATTGTGGCCAGGAAAGCAAGAATTACATTTTACATTTCACAGAGGAGAGACTAAGGAACAGCCAGGATCACTTCTCAGAAGCCCACAGCGAGACTGTACCTCCTTGCTAACCACTCTCACCTCCAGAATGAGAGGAAGCTCAGGGCTCCTCTCCACTGCGCCCCTACAAGGTCTCAGGTGAGCACGGGCAGTGGGGGGGGCTGCCTGTGAATCACCAATCACCAGAAGAGACTTTTCTGAGCACCTCCAGGCTGAGAACCAAGACCTCATGTGGACTGATGCTCCAGGTAGAGACAGGCAAAAGACCAGGGGCTTTCTTCTCCCTGGGCCTCTTCCCATTGTCTTCCTTCTACATCTGTCTCTGTGAACAATTTTCTCCTTTTCTGTGATGACCCTCTTGGGATTAGGACCCACCCTAATGACCTCATTAGGACTTGATTGCCTCTGTAAAGATCCTAGAGCAACTGAAGTCACATTCTGTGGTCCTAGGTGTGAGGACTCCAGTATATCTGCTTTTGTGGGTTACAGTTCAGTCTCTGAATGAAGGACAGAACTGAAACCCCCAGGATAAGGAGTCAGGGACAGGACTCAGTGTGGGATGGGATCCACCACTGAAAGGGCCTGAGAGGCTGCGGACCAGCTGCTATAGCCGTGTGCGCTCTGCTGGGCTTGCCCTGATGTGAGGACTGAGGAGCACACACAATTTTGAGGGTTGGTCCCAGAGGGCAGGGGAAGAAGGAAAGCCAGTGCAGGGCACAATGTGAGATGATGGTCACTGGCAAGTGGCATCAGTGGCACTTGGGCCCAGTCTTGCCAGGACCTTCCAAGGAAAGAGATAGAAAGTGTCTCAGAATTGATGCATGAGGGAGGGACTAGTGGGCTATCACTGATTCCTGCCACTCTGGTCGAGTGCCCCTGGTCCTGCGTAGGCTGAGCTGGTGCCAGAGGTGCCTGGAAGCCTCAGACCAAGGGGCAGTGAGAAGTACCTGGGAGATAAGGCAGGACAGAATCCCTGCCACCTGCTCTTACCTACCTTTCCCTGCCCTGTAACCAGAAACACAAACTGGTGATCTCTCAGCATCCTTCAGGTTCTAGCTCCACATGTCTCCATCTGCAGCCTGTCTGCCAGGGAATTCCAGGAGTGTGGGGTGAGGTGGTTTGTGTGTGTGGTGTCCAAGGTGTAGGTCTGTGTGTCACATCTGTGTTTGTGTGGTGTGTTGGAGGGGAGAGTGTGGTGTGTATGATGAGAGTGTGTATTTGTGTGGCATGTGTATTTGTGGGGCAGAGTATGGTGTGTGTGATGTGTGTGAATGTGGTGTTTCTCCAGTGTGTTGGGGGGGATATAGTGTGTAAGCTGAGTGTGTGTGTAGTGTGTGTATGTGAGCGGGTGTGGTGTGTGTGATATGAGTGTGTGTGATATCTCTGTGTACGGATGTGAATTGTGCCAGGCTGCATGTGAGCTGTGTGTGGTGTGTGTACTGAGTGTGCATGTATGTGTGCTGAGTGTGCATTTGTGTGTGTTGAGTGCACATGTGTGTGTTCTGGGTATGCGTGTGTGTGCTGGGTGTGGAAGGATGTTTGCTCCAGGCAGAGGGGATGGAGCTTCCCCGGGGAGACGGAGATCAGAGGGTGAGGCCAGACCCCAGAGGAGGTGAGGGAACAGAAGAAAGAGTTAAAAAGACACAGGGTCTAGAGGGAGAGGGAGGTGTCAGTGGAGAGGCGGGTCCCTATGGGCACAAAGGCAGGTGGGGAGGAGGGCGGGTTGCACAGTGGGTCTGCTTCTGGGCAGAGGAAAAAGAGCCCAAGGCCTGGCTGCTGTCAGCACGGACCTTCGTCAGGGGGGTGACTGCGTTCCACAGTCACTGCATTCCGGATGGAGCTGGTGGTGGAGGTGCCCGGACTTGGGGAGGATGGGTCCCCAGACCTGCAGAGAAGATCGAAGATAGGACTAGGCGATACCAGGAGGCAGTGTGACTCCACATCCTTGTCTTACATGACCATGAGTGGCAAGGACTCAAGCAAACCCTTACTTCCAGCTGCATCCAACTTGTCTCTTTTCGGAAGCCTGGTACCTGTGTGCTCAGGGTGCGGGGACAGTCACAGGGGACTTCCTGGACTTACCTTCTTTTTTTTTTTTTTAAGATTTTATTTATTTATTTGACAGACAGAGATCACAAGTAGACAGAGAGACCCACAGAGAGAGAGGAAGGGAAGCAGGCTCCTTGCTGAGCAGAGAGCCCTATGTGAGGCTCGATCCCAGGACCCTGAGATCATGACCTGAGCCGAAGGCAGAGGCCTTAACCCTCTGAGCCACCCAGGGGCCCCTGGACTTACCTTCTAGGTAGAAGTCCCCTGGAGGGCCAAGAAGGTGAGAAACCTAAGGTAACAATTATGCAGAGGACAAATGTCACTTGCCCCCAATCCTTTGGCTGTGTTTTTGTCATACCTCTGGGAAACCATGAGACCTCAAGCTGCCACCGTGCTTCCGGTTTCTAACCAGCAGGGAGATTTATGACCTGCTGGGGGTGGGAGTACAGGGGGAAGTAAGTGCCTGCCAGATACAGCCAAAAGCTGTTGTCTCTGGCTGCAGGCACAAGTCTCGGGGGGATTTCATGAACACGCTGTCGGCTGTGAGGCCACACGGCCATGGGGCCACAGCCCTCTCTCTGGCCTTCACAAGCACATAGGACAGCAGATTTTGCAGATACCTCATGGGGAAGGGGAATTTTCTTGGCGAGGTCTAAATAAACAAAGCAGTGGGCATAGAGAGTAAAGCCAAGACTTTGAAAAGACGAGGAGCCAAAATATTTATTTTTTTAAAAAAAGAGCTGATTTTAAATCTTTCTGCTATTAATACTCTCACTTTTCTTTTGACTTGGGAAATAGTCAAGTGATTAAAATGACTTGAACAAAGTGAATGCCATGAGCTAAGGAGGAAGAAAGAAAACAGAAGCCAAAAATGGACAAAGAAGGAGGTTTGGGGATGAGTGTTTGGTCTGTGGTCGAGTGTGTGCGTGCTTTTCCTTTTTCATTCTGTTTCTCCCCTTTCTATCGCCCTCATCTGAAATACATAGCAAAGAAAGATTTAAGCTGCAAGAGGAAAATCATCTTCAAACAGTAAGATCTAGCAAACATCGGCCTGAAATCTGTATTCGCCTTCTAAAATTCCACACTTGGTTCCTCATGCGAACCTCAACGCCAGACCAAGGGTCAACTCTTATTTTGACAAATGTAAGTAACCACCACATCCCCCAAATGATTAGAAACCCACTGTTGACAGATGAAATAAGAGATCTGGGGTCAGCAACCCTGTTCTGCAAACACTGGCCACTCCTCCCCTCCAGGTTCAAGAAAGGACTGTCCTTCTTGGTCCCCTGCTGGTGGTTCCATGGGTCTGATGCTGGACAATTACTTAGGGTGGAAATGGCACCTGCCACTTTCAAACTAGAGCATTTAAGTGCCCGAGCATTTAATTGGTTTCAGAACATTCATCTCTGCTATGGTGACCAGCAACGTTCCTGGCAAGAGAAATCAATTTTTTCCTGTTTCAGTTCACTAAGAGTGAATTACTGTAGCACAACCAAGTTTATCCTAATTGATAAAGATTTATTTTTGAACTGCCTAATGGCAAAAATACAATAAGTGGATGGATGGATGGATGGATGGATGGATGGATGGATGGATGGAGCAAGCTTGTAGATATGGCTCTTTGTCTATAAATTTCAACCACAAACTTTGCAATTCCTCCAGAATACAAACTCCTACAAGGCAGGGACTGTGAATGTTGCTGAAATGAGAGCTCCATTAGAAGCCAAGCCAAACAAACAAACAAAAAAACCATAATGAAGGCCCAAAAGGATCCTATGCATATATATCTCAGACAGACAGGTCTTCAGCCTGGGGCAAATCTGTGCAGGGCAAGGCTTCAAGTTATCCAAGCTCCAACTAAATGTCATCAGTAACTGTTGTTGATTTTGCAGTCTCAACAAAAACACAAAACAAGTGTGCTTTCATCTTCAAACAAAGTACTGCATAATAGTGGAAAGAGTATTAATTTAGGGTCAGAAAAAAGTGGGAACGGTTCCTGTTGCCATTAAATTCTAGCTCTAGGATCTTGGAAAAAATCACGTAACTTCTCTACACCTCATTTTTCTCAACTCTGGGAAGGAAATGTCACCTGACCTGTCTACACCATGAGATGGTGAGTTTGAGATTGCTTTAAGTGACTTGGTGTAACCCCCCTCAGCACATTGCAGTATATTTCAGGAACTCTGACAGTTGTGCTTGATGCCAAGAGATGCTTCATAACTAACGCTACTATCGGTTCCATTATTATTCTGTGATTAGTATCCTTGCAAACAAACCCCTGTTAACTATGCCAAGGTCAAATGGAAACTATGTAATGTGCCCCTTGTTAACCAAGCTCCGTCATTGTCCTGAAGCCAGGAGGACATACAACAGGTGGTCTGTGGTCTCCAACAGAGGTGTCTTGGGACTTCTTGGTTGTTGAGATCTAGCTTGTCCATGCTGCCATGAGCAAGGAAGTTCTCTGCAGCAGGGAGAGGTTTTTCTGGCTACTGGACTCCTGAAAAGGGCCAAACCTGGCAAAAAGAGGTATGGGCAAAATGTGTCCCATGATCCTCACACACCTGCTCTGTCCTATGTCCCCTCTTTAAGTCCTTCCTCTTCAGGGTATCCCAAACCAGAAATGCATTTACTGTGTAACTAGCAGGGACATTTCAGTTCTAGACTTAGTGTCTGAGGTGTATTTGGGGCAAGTGCTTCCTTTTCTTATCCACTACTCAGGAAATGTTGACTGACGCCTAAAATAGCCAAAAGCTACAAAATCTACTCCATCACCTCAAGACTTGTGACATGTGCCCATGGAAATATCACAGTAGGGAGGCCCATGGCCCTGTGCATAGTCCAGCAGGTTCAAGCGTAAGAGGAGGGTTCACTTCTTTACCTACCTGAATTGTATGTGGTTTTATTATCTGTACAGTGTGATGTTTTGATATCTTAAAAAAAGAAAAAAAAAGGAAAAACAAAACCTTTCCAGCTGGGGAAAGACTGCCCTTCCCTGGGCTAGCCAGTTCTAAAGGACCCGACAAGAATGGCTTTGATATTGCAAACTAAGCAATCCAGGCCAGATTTCCTCTTGCTGGCCTACCCAGCCCAGGTGGCAAAATTCCTTTTTTCATCATCCCAGAACCAGCTAGAGACCGCCCTGTAGTTAGAGCCACAGAAGTTATCCAAATTTGCCAATCCCATCCTGCTCACCTTGTCCTGTCTTGCGTTTCCCACAGAAACCCATGACCAAACCCTTCCCCTCACTCCTGTCTTCTGCTCACTTCCTGCTTCCCAAAACCCGGTGCTTGCCCCTGTGAGCATGCCATGGGTGTGATGACCCCTCTCTAGGACTTGTGAGTATAATTAGCTTTGGAGGTTTTGAGATATGTGCCTCTCCCATGTATCCCCCTGTGGCCACACCTAATGTATCATCAAAAAGGAGACAAAACAGATGACCTTTCCAAGCGTGAAAACCATTGAGAAGGGACACAGCCTATGCCTGAGACTGGGCAGTAGGTCTCAGAACTGTAGTGAGAAGTCAAATCCCCAAACCTTGAACATGATGCATACATTCTATCCCAGTTATTTTAATTCAAGGACTTTATTCTAAGAAAATAATGAGTTAAATGTAAATCTGATTTTTTTTAAAGATGTAATTTATTTATTTGACAGAGAGATCACAGGCAGGCAGAGAGAGAGAGATGGGGAAGCAGGCTCCCTACCTAGCAGAGAGCCCAATGTGGGGCTCGATCCCAGGACCCTGGGATCATGACCTGAGCCGAAGGCAGAGGCTTTAGCCCACTGAGCCACCCAAGCACCCCCATAAATCTGATTTTTATCGCTGTTTTATTTAGAGTTGTAAAAATTGTGAAATCATGATCAGCAACAGGAGATAGATCAAATACATTTGGGAGCTGTGCACAATTGAATTCTAGGGCTGCCCTTAAAATCTGCATTCGAGAACAATCTTTCTGTCTGCCAAGGGGAAAAATTCACTATATGGCAAGGTGTTTTAAGGCTGAACAACAGTATATGCTGTATGGCTCTAGCCCAGCTTCATTGTTTAAGTCTGTATACATACACTGGGGAAAACACCTCAATGGTGCTAATATCAACTTTCTCTGAGAGTGGTTATGGGAAATTTTAATTTCACTTCTTGGTACTTTTTATATGTATTTTCAAAATTTCTACCATGAATATCTTGTCTCCTAGGAATCAGAATACCATGCAGATTTTGGATGTGTGTGTGTGTGTGTGTGTGTGTGTGTGTGTGTGTGTGTGTGTGTTTAATCTATGGAATATGAATCTGGAATGATAGGAATCATTATGCAGTTCTTTATATTTAATACTATCATTATATAGTAACTCCTTTCAAGGATGTAGTCTGAATTTAACAACTCACTCTTCATGGTCCATTTCTGTGAGTGTAAAGGCTCTGCAATGATTAGATCACATGAATATTTAATACACAAGAGTTCTGGTAAGATTTGGCAAAAGAGAAATCACTTTACAGAAGAAGCAAAATTAGAGAGTTGGTGGTGACTGGCTTTTTCTCTGTATTAGAAATTGATTATTGATGGAGTTTGGGATTGGGTGGTTCTGTGGTAACAGGAGAAAAGCTTTCAAAATAAGATTTAGAATGGTCATGCTTAGGATAGAGCTGGACAGAAAAATCATTTCTGTAATTGTTAAAATTGTTCAACAGGCTGAGTGTGGCTCTAATCTACAAGACCTTGTCCAGACACATCCTCATACACGTGTGGGCAGTATATGCCTTTGGCCCCTGTGCAGCAGGAATTAACTTCTAAACTCAGCCCACGCTCGTTCACCTGACTTTCACCCCTGCCAACACCCACTCATTCAAGGTCTGGGATGGGTGTGCTCCAGAGTATTAATGCATGTTCAGACAAAAAGAAAAATGTATGTTATGTGATAAACTGTGCTTTTATTCTGTACTGGGTTTTGTGAAAAGCAGCCTGCACCATCAGCACATCTGGAACCAGCACTGGATCTCAGCTTCTGGGCAACAAGCACTGGGTAATGCAAACATTATGTAAGGAACATGCGTCATTTACTAGCCCCAGACAGGAAGCAAATAAATTTCCTTGTGCACAATCTCCTGGACCACTGTACCTGAAATGACCAGATGTGGACTTATTTGGAAACTCCTCATGGTGAGGTTTAGAAACCATCTCCACTCTCATTCCCAAAGCAAAGATGCCTACACCCTCTCAAGAGAAAATAGCAAGTGTCTTCAGATTACTCGCTTTCTCCAAAAGTTATCTTACCCAGAGAATGTGGAGGACAAATGTCCAGGCCAGACTGAAAGTTCAGTCTGTTGTCTTTTTCTTGGGTTCATTTTATGTTGTTTTTCCCTGTTCCTCTGTCAATTCTAACAGACCTCTTTCCCACAGTCCAGCTTGGGAGGCAAGCCTGAGGTGATGATTCCAGAAAAGCTGTGATCAAGCATGATGAGGAGCTTCACTGAGAGGAGGTGTTCACTGAACTCTTCCAGTAAAGCTGAGTTGGCGTCGCCAGCCCTGGGGTGGCTCCATCACTGTGGAGCTGTCAAGAATGAATGAAGCAATGACAAAGCATTGAAATATTCAAGACTACATATGCCAAAGGTATATAGGCTGTGTCCAGCTTTGTTCTAAGCACTTTACATACTTCATCCAACTTAACACTCTGCACATCAGGGAAGACAAACACTTCACAGCATGGAGGGTGGGCAGAACACCACTTAGAGAGGTACCTACCAAAAATCACTTCATGCCCACTCCTGTGTGACACATACAAACATGGGAAATGTGATATGTTATATAACACAGGGTATTGCTTTAGAGCAGCATTATAAATCACAAAAACCAGTTTAAAGTTCTAAGCCCGGGTGACTTTCCTACATTAGGGTCCTTACATGGTCCAATTTCAGTATTGATGAGAGGGGAGATAACCTACCAGCATCATGTTGTGGCTATCAACATATAGAGACAGTGGAAAGGTTCAGAATGTGAACTCTGGAGCCAGACCACCTAGTCTGAATCCCACTTTGCACTGTTCTTGCTTCCAGACTGGGAGTAAGTTGATTAAATTTGGGGGTCTTGGCTTCCTATCTGTAAAATGGGGGTAATAACAGGATTTCATTGGTATGAAGGTTAAATATAACATTCAGATGCAGTGACATCATCCAGATGGCAGACTAGCTAAATACAGACTTTTGTTCCCACACAGAAACACTAAGTAAAGTAGAGACAAACCAAAGTAACTTTATAGAAGATTTGGGAAGCAAAAATCTATAGCAACCAAGTAGACAGTTGAGAATAAGCCACATCCAGAATGGTAGGAATGTTTGTGATTTTTTTTATTTATTTGACAGATAGAGATCACAAGTAGGCAGAGAGGCAGGCAGAGAGAGAGGAGGAAGCAGGCTCCCCGCTGAGCAGGAAGCCCGATGTGGGGCTCAATCCCAGGACCCTAGGATCACGACCCGAGCAGAAGGCAGAGGCTTTAACCCACTGAGCCACCCAGGCGCCCCTGTTTCTGATGTTTTTACTTGCTCTTATCTCATGCCCAACTGGTATGGTACATACCATGCCATAGTATGATTTAGAGGATGTGGCTATCAAGTCCCCAGTTCCCTTCCCTGTGGCAGAGAGGACAAAGTGTATCCAATTTGCAATGTGTATTCTATCTGGGGCTGCCTGAAGCATTGCTCTCTATTTTACCTAACTCAAAGCTCAGAAACTTAATTCAGGCTAAGAAAAATCATGAAGGACAACAGGCATGGTTCCTGAAAGATGCAGGGAGACTAACATCCTGCAGATACCTAGGGCAAGAGATTACTGATAAAGAAATATGACAAGGGACACCTGGGTGGCTCAGTTGGTTGAGCGGCTGCCTTCGGCTCAGGTCATGATACCAGCGTCCTGGGATGGAGTCCCACATCGGGCTCCTTGCTCGGCAGGGAGCCTGCTTCTCCCTCTGCCTCTGCCTGCCTCTCTGTCTGCCTGTGCTCGCTCTCTCTCTCTCTAACTAATAAATAAATAAAATCTTAAAAAAATTAAAAAAAAATAAATATGACAAAACAGTTAAGGCCCTGAGAAGAAGCAGGGGTAAGACTCTTAGAGAAATTAAGATACTTAAAAGCAGCCATATATACAAGGGGAATTTAAAAAAACTTATACACAGTCTGAGGAAGAAAATAGGCCTAGAAAAGATCTGAGGAGACCATGATCTCTCACACCAGGCTGATTATTGAAGGTCTCTCCTGCACAGAGCCTCTCTGTAAAGACTGAGAGAGATGGCTGTTTTGTCAAATGATCGATTTTTAACAATATATCACAAGAAATACAAAGAAACAGGAAAACATGACCACCCAAAGAAACAAAATAAATTTCCACAATCCATCCCTGAAGAAACACAGGCATAAAACTTAATAGAGAAAGACTCCAAAATAACTTTTAAATATGCCCCAAGAGCTAAAGGAAAACAGGGACAAACACTAAAAGAAATAAGGAAAATACAAACAGGACACCACTTAGACAGGTGTTAGAGGGATAGAAAGTACTTAAAAAATAGATATTCTACAGCCAAAAAAAAA
>ML109792.1:198963-221814 GCA_003697995.1 Taxidea taxus jeffersonii | reverse complement strand
TATTCATATTCTAATTCATAATCTAATTCATTCATAATCTAATGAATGCTCAAAATTTATAGAACACAAAATTTGAAAGCTACCGTGGCCATTGATCTACTGACTGCCTAAAACTTCAACATTTGGATTTTCAGATATATATTATGTTTTTAAAATAAAAAATGAATTTTCCATATTATATATTATCACTTTACATAATCTTTATTCCTTTGTATAAATCTAAGTTTCCATCTGGTATCATTTTCCTTCAACCTGAACATTTCTTGCAGTGCAGGTTTGCTGATAAGAAAATGTCTCTATTTTGCTGTCATTTTTGAAGAATATACTTGCTGGATATAGAATTACAGGTTGATAGAGGTTGATGGATCCCATCCCCCCCTCCAGAAAGTTTTAAATGTCATTCCATTGATTCCTGACTTGCACTGGTTTTGATAACATCAGCCACGATTCTTATCATGTTCCTTGTATGTAACCTATCTTTCTCTCTGGTTGTTTTAAAGACTTTTTATCATTGATTTTCAACAAATGTAATTACAATATGGCTTGGAGTGGTTTTCTTTATGATTATCCCTCAGTGTTTATTGAAAATCTTAGACCTGTGTGTTGATATTTCTCCCCAAATTTGAGAACATTTCAGACATTATTTCTCCAACTATTTTTTCTTCCCAACTCTTCCTAAAACCCCTGACTACACATATGCTGCATCACTCAGTATTGTTCCAAAGGTCACTGAACCTTTGTTCATTTTTTAAAATTAATAAACAATTTTTAGATCAGTTTTTGGTCTCTGGAAAAATCAAATGGAAAGGACAGAGCGTTCCCATATATTCCCCCTCATTCATGCTTACAGTTTCAAGTATTATTAATATCTTCCTTTATCTTGCATATTTGTCAGAGCAGCTTTGTGGTCATGGGTGCGGGCAGGGACAGAGTGACTGGATCCAGATTACCCAGATTGTAGTGGATTGAAGAGTAAATGGAACTTGAGGAAGTGAAGATGGACATAGATAAAGCTTCTGAGAGGCTTGGCTGAAGAGAAAGAGAAGGTGATAGAGTCAAATGTAGGTCGATTTTTTAAAAAGATTTTATTTATTTATTTGACAGAGAGATCACAAGTAGGCAGAGAGGCAGGCGGGGTGGGGGGGTGCGGAGCAGGCTCCCCGCTGAGCAGAGAGCCCAATGTGGGACTCCATCCCAGGACCCTGGGATCATGACCTGAGCCAAAGGCAGAGGCTTTAGCCCACTGAGCCACCCAGGCGCCCCAGTAGGTCGATTTTTTAAAAGATTTTATTTATTTGACATCTAGAGAGAGAGAGAGAGAGAGAGAGAGCACAAGTAGAGGGTATGGCAGAGGGAGAGGGAGAAGCAGACTCTGCTGAGCAGGGAGATGGACTTGGAGCTTGATCCCAGGACACTGCTATCATAACCCAAGTGGATAGCAGATGCCCAAATGACTGGGCCACCCAGGTGCCCCGCTTGATTTTTTTTTAAGATGAGATAGTTAAAGTGCATATTTAATGCTGGTGGGCAACACCAGCAGAAAAGACATTTAAAGACACAAAGCAAGGTGTAATGTTGGAAGGAAGCCTTCTGAGGAGGCAGGAGGGAATGAAAAAGAGACAGAGGTGAAAAACTAGCTTTATAGAGGCAAGTGCCTCTTCTAAGCAGATGGCAAAACAGCTACAGATGTGCAAACTTGATTGTTGGGGCGCAGTGATTTGGGGTATAGTCCATCTGATGGCATACAGGGGAAGCTGAGTTCATCTGCTCTGAGTAACTGGGGGAGGTGCCAGGGATTTTTGGAAGAGTGGGTAAGCAGGTTTTAAATAGGTTTGTGAAGAATGGGAGAGAGAGCTAAGAGGCTCTAAGAAGGAAAGTAGTATTGAGATCTCAACAAAGGTAAGAGATATACTCTATGGAGGCACCAGTCTGTGCAAAGGGAGGATTTTCTTTAGCCACACTCAGGGTACTGGTTGCTTGCTGGTTTTGTGTCTATGAAATACATTTTTAAAAAAGCTTTAAAAGTCTCTTTTAAAGAAATGAGAATTTGTTGTTTATTAGTGGACTCTACTGGTTTGGTGTTCTTTAGATAACCACCTTTTGGGAATCTGAGGGGGCAAGTTCTGGGTTCAATGACAGGTCTAATTAGGGAATTCTCCATTCTCTTCTGATTCAAAGTTGCTCTAATGATCTAGCCTCAGTTAATATCAAATGTCTTAACTAATCCTACTTTCTCTCCTCCTACTCCATAGCATCTCAATGTATAAACACTGGTCTTGCATACTAATCCTCCTACTACTGCTAGGAGGCTTTCAGGCAGATTTGGTTGCTGGACCCTCCTTGCAACAACCCTGCCAAGGCCATGATATGGACAGCCTCAGGGGATATGCCCGACTTTTATGCCAGTGTGTTCCCATAGCTCAAGCTTCATTAGTCCCTAAATCAGTCTCAATTATGCTTTTCCCTGGGTGGTGACAATTAAGAGTTTAGCCTTTACTATAAAGATTGTAAATATATATTTATATATGGATATATGGATTTATTTATGGATATGGATATGACATATATATACATATATATATGTATATATATCAGTGATGAGAAAGATGATTCACTCAGAGTTCCCAAATGTCCAAGGCAGATCAAAATCTGCCCTAATCCTAAACCTCAGAAACTTCTCAGTGCCTTCTGAATTGGTGGTCCTGTGGTGATGTAGCCAGTGTTGTTTATTTCCCACTGAAGTTAAAGGGAAAAAAAAAAGCATTATTCCCAGGAGAGGGCCTTATCATATTTAAACTAATTATGGAAGCAATGGATAGTAATTTTTCCCTAGAGAAATATCTATGTCATTTATAAAGTACAAATGTCAGTAAAGACAGCAATCTAGATATGAAACAATTATATTTTTCCCCTTACTATTGGAAAAATACCTTCTAAATTCTGATTAGGGGAGACCCTTGCCTAATTATCCCTTCAAAGGCAGGAAACTCCCTTCAAATTTGCAAAAAAATGAATTATTTTCTCCTTCCTTTTGTAAAATAAGTGGGATGAGCAAAATGTGATCAATGATTGTTTTTTAAGTAAGCCACACAGAGATCTGTGTGTACCTTTTCCCAGAAGACAAATTATACATATTTCAATGCAGAAAGAAAATGGAATGCTTAGGAAATACCTAGAAGATGTGTTGATTTTCCTGACTTAAGGTACTTTAGAGAGAGACTGCCCATTGAGTTGGCCTCAAATGAACTGGCAGAATTATGACTGGATGTGGCCATGGAAGGAAACGGCGAGTGTCAGAGGACCTCCCTACTTGGTATTACTCTTAGAGTTTGTGTTGCAAGCAAAGGCATCTGTGCCTATCCTTCTTTCCGGACAGTCAAATACTCTTATTTTGGTAGAGGAGACCTGAAGTTAGCATTCTCTTAGGTAGAGGTAAAAAGAACAGTAGAGAAACTCTTTGACTCATCTCTTGGTATCCTGAAATTCTCACCTCAGCACTTACTATAAAGCACGGTTTTTCTGAGTATTGTCCCTGACCAGCAGCATCAGCAACACCTGTAAACTTTGAGATGCTTGTTCTCAGCCCCACCCCTGACCTACTAAATCAGGAAGTCTGGGGGTAGGGCCCAGTAATCTGTGTTTTAACAAGTTTTCCTGTGTTTTAACAAGTTCTCCCAGGGATCCTGGTGTATGCAAATGTTTCAGAATCACCGGTATAACAAAAAAGACCTAGCCTAGATGGGGTGGGCCATAGGGAAGGAGCCCATAGAGAGCAGAGAGACAGACAGAAAGAAAGGGGTTGTTATCAGTACTGAGACTCCTAGAGGTGGGAGCTTGGAAGGGTGCAGGCTCATGAGAGGACAGACTGGCTTTGGCAAGGAGAGACATTACCGTCTCTGCAAAAGGAGATTGGGGCCAAATATTTTTTTACAATTTAGAGGAGGAAAGTTAAGGACCTCATACTTGACCACTCTATGTTCTTGGAGAAACAGGTGAGCAAATGAAGAATGGAGTGGAGTTGGAGGCTTGTGTAGACTTTTAAAAAGCGGTAATATCAACAGTCAGCCTGGTTCGATGTCACTAAACCTTAGGGAAATGCAAATTAAAACCCCAAAGAGATACCACTTCTCACCTATCAGAACGGCTAAAATAAACAAAACAGAAGAGCTCCAGCAAATGTTGTAGCAAGGATACAGAGCAACGCTAACACATGGATATTTTGAATGCAAAATAGTACAGCCACTTTGGGGAACAATTTAACAGTTTCGTTTAAAGTTAAACATGCATTTACAATACAACCTACCAGTTCCACCCCCAGGTATTTACCTGAGTTAAATGAAAACCTAGGTTCAAACATATGAAAACCTGTAGGCAAATGTTTATAGTACTTTATTCATAACGGCCCCAAATTGGAAACAACCCAAACATCCATCAAATGGGGAATAGATAACCAAACTGTGGTATGCCCAGATAATGGACTATTACTCAGCAAGGAATGGATTATTGATATAGTCAACAACACAAACGAATCTCAGTGCTAAGTGAAAGAAGCCAGACCCAAAAGGATATATGCTATATGATTCCCTTTGTATGGCATTAGGGAAAAGGCGAACCTCTTGTGGTGTGAACAGATCAGTGCTAGTCAGTGATAAAATGTTGGGAGGACTTGACTGCAAAGGGATAGCATGGGGACATTTTGTCTTGAGGGGATAAAGTTATTCTCTATCGTGATGGTCATAGTGGCTGCATAGTTTTATACAGTTGTCAAAATCCATAGAACTGAATATCACCAATAATGAATTTTATTGTATGTTAATAAATAAAAGAAAGAGAAAGAGAAACTCTTGGGAATAGCCCCTCAACTGCTTTGAAGTAGGATTTGACTGTTCAGAGATTATTGCCTTGTCATTGTCCCGGGCAAATGTTTTCTCTCTTAGGAAACATTTTCCAACTCACTTTTCTAATCTCTGTTTTATCAACTTACTTAGCAATTTTCGTCCCCCCCCCCCCCCACTGAAAATAAATATGTTACGTAAGAAAAGGGAATATGCCAAGGGTCTTCATCTTATTGGTATGCCTGGGACCTGCTTTAGCACCTTACCCACGGGCATACCTGAGTGTCAAAAGGCATGAACCGGTGGATATTTTGTCTGTCTTCAAACATTTTATTTTGGAAATTTTCAAATGTATTCAAAAGAGAAAGAAGGAAGTATAATAAACACCTGTGTTATGCAACAAACTAACGTCACACTCCCCACACCTCATAGATTATTTTAAGCAATTCTCAGGTACTATATACTTAACTGTCTAACTCAAATCAGTACCCAAATTTTCTAATTGTCTCACAAATGTCTTTTTTTAAAGTTTATTTGTTTGAATCAGGAGCCAAACAAGGTCCACATGTTGCATTTTGTTGATAAGGTTTTTTAAAAATATTTTTTAAGATTATTTATTTATTTATTTGATAGATCACAATTAGGCAGAGAGGCAGGCAGAGAGAGAGAGGGAAACAGGCTCCCTGCTGAGCAGAGAGCCCGATTCGGGACTCGATCCCAGGACCCTGGGATCATGACCTGAGCTGAAGGCAAAGGCTTTAACCCACTGAGCCACCCAGGCGCCCCAATAAGTTTCTTAAAATGTCTTTTACTCTATACCAGTTTCCCTGCAAGTGACATGTCTTATGAAGTGGCCCACATTCTGAATTTGTGATTTAGGTTCACAGATGGTGCTATGTATTTCCTGGTGTGTCACACCAGGAAGCAATGATGCCTGGCTGTCTCTCCTTGTGATGTTAAGACTGATCTGTATCTTTAAGTGTTGTTAGATCAATACTAATTAATCCATTCTAATGTTCCTTATCAGTTTTTTACCTAATAATTTTAACAGTGAAGATCCGTTATTTCTTTAGGGGTTATAAACATATGATAATTTAATTATATCATTCTGTCTTGTATTAGCTGGAATTCCATCTCTATAGGAAGGACAGAATAAATACTTATTTCTATCTTTTCATTTGCCATTTTTCCTATTAATGAATCAGTGTTCTAGTTATTTATAAGAATGACCATTGATTTTTTAAAAATATATCATTATGGACTCATGGGATCTAACATGATATATTTCAAACCTTGCATAACTTTTGACACTTCAACCGACTCATCTTTGATCAGTAGGAAACTTTGCAATTTGTAGCATTCTTTGATTGTTTCCCTTTTTTTCTGATGTGACAGGCATTTGAGACTTATCTTGTGCTTGTTGGTTCTCATTTCAATGGCTGACTATTGCTTCTAGGTCTTTTGAGTGGACAGTGTTGGGAAAATATCATGATTTCACTTACCATTTTTAAATAAGGAAAAAAAATCCTAATTTGGCCAGCTTATTGGTTTTAGATGTTACTGAAGGAAATCAGTGGTTAAGATACAGTACTCACTAAAGTATACATTTGGAACAAAATCAGAGATCAGCAGAGATCACAGAATAAATGGAATGAGATCTCATAAAATATAGATAAGTTAGTAGTACTGAATAAATCATAGCTAAAATAAGAAGTAGAAAATTAGAAAAATTAAACACTGCAGTGCTCAGCTCATGATATTAACTCACTAAGTCACTACTTAATATTTTTTGGAGAAATTCCTATTAATTAAAGTACAACACATCTCCAAGTAAATGTTGTTTTTGTGGGCTGCTGTGCATTCTACCCCTGTTTTCCTTGTTAACAAGATTCCGGTTGGAATTCTTGAACCCTGTAGAATTTTCAAGTGGGAAGTGAACCCTTGCCTGTATAGGTAGTTAGTGTCTGAGCAATGCAGCATCTGAGAAGCAAAGCCTCTTAATATATTATAAAATATAACTTCAGGTAGTTTCACCCAAAACAACGAACACATTTTATGAAAATATGCATGTATACAAATCTTATTTTTTATCATCTATGTCTTAGATTTTACATTAGACTTTATTAAAAATACTCTTATTTTCCTTCCAAATAAGCAAAAGGTACAGTATCAAAACCAAAGTTTATGAGTGCCTGGGTGGCTCAGTGGGTTAAGCCTCTGCCTTCAG
This sequence comes from Taxidea taxus jeffersonii, assembly GCA_003697995.1. NCBI lineage: Eukaryota > Metazoa > Chordata > Mammalia > Carnivora > Mustelidae > Taxidea > Taxidea taxus. The sequence continues at coordinate 214,752 of ML109792.1, read as the reverse complement.
CTCAGGTCATGATCTCAGGGTCCTGGGATCAAGGCCCGAGTCAGGCTCTCTGCTCAGCAGGGAGCCTGCTTTCTCCTCTCTCTGCCTGGCTCTCTGCCTACTTGTGAACTCTCTCTCTGTCAAATAAGTAAATAAAAAATCTTAAAACAAACAAACAAACAAAAAAACAAAGTTTACTGGTTGTGGACTCATCATTCAATCTATAATTTCATTAATCTAGAAAGAACTCATGATATTAAATGTTTGTTCTACTCTGACATTTGACACAGTAACTGAAACAGGATATTGAACCAATTTTAACAACTTGAAACCACAAGTTCTCTGCTAAGAAACAATTTGTTTTGCTGAAAAACTGTTTTTTTATCAAGAGGACACCTGAAGAAAGATGAATCTCGTGTTCAAGTTAGAAACATCCTAAATTTAAAAATTGGGGGGAATTTTATAACATGATTACAAAAACCAGATTTGAATTAATGTATATACTAAAAGAGAATTCTTGGGACCAACCAAACTCAAAGCACTCAGAGCAGCATAAAATGCATTTTCAAAGGAAAAACATTTCCTTGGAACTGCGCTCCTGAGCAGAGAGTCAATGTGGTTCAGAAATTCTTGTAAATGATCCTTTCGCAATGTAAAGGTGACTTTCATCCTTAAAAGTTTAATTTATTTATAAAAAAAAATTTGGGAATTCCAAGGTCAAATAAAAATCACCGGAAATGTCCAAAATTATTAATTTTAAGTTTCTCTTAAGGAAGACAGCTGTTTTTTTTTAAGTACCAAATATTTCTCATAAGACATGAACATTGTGAGATTTACAAAAATAGAAAGTTTAATAAAGCACAACACTATATCAAATATGTTCATAAAAGGAAAATATTATGTAAATCTGGGCTCTGCCTGGCTAGAGGATATAAATTCAGAGCTAGATCAGTAAGCATCTTGAGTATCCTTCAGAGAAGCATCATGGTGATGAGTCAATTAGACTGAAGTGAACCTGACAGTAAAAGAAAGAGTATAAAAAGCAGCCAGAGAATAAGAGAGAAGAGCTGAGCACAGCCATTTTTCATGTATTTGCTGATTACTTCCCAGGATTTTCCTAACTGCATATTTTTAAGCCAGTCCATTATATAACATTATTCCTGTCTTCCCATACCATTAGATTTATACTGATGTCTTGAGTTCTCTCTGGAATAGAAGACCTAAATTGTGTAGAATGTTAATTTGACTCTCAGAGACGTCCATCCTCTTGAACAAACAGCAAAGAAATATAAACCCCATTTTAGCAACACAAAACACACAGCAGGTTTGAATTACAGTTTTGGTACAGACTAAGGGAGTTAGGCAAGCAGCTTGATCTTCATGGGGACTTATAAAACTTGATATTAATATTGTCTATCTTTATGTATGACCAGCCTAGGAGAGATAGCCCATGATAGTTATTTCAAGTTTTCAGAAAAAAAAAAGTACTAGTTTGATACAAAGTAAAATGGAACTAATATTAGATATGACCCCATTTCTTGGGTAAACCAGCCATACCTTGTAAATTAGACAATGTGTGCTTTTCAACCAGACCCTTAAAAAAAGTCCAAAGTGAATTTGTTGGTTTTCTTCTTACATAGTCAACTTACCATGGTAAAGTAATATTAAAAATTGCTTTTTTTATTATTTCATTAGTATTTTAAAACTTCTTTGACTTTCTAAGAAATTAAGTAATCTAGAGGCACCTGGGTGGCTCAGTTGGTTAAGCGTCTGCTTTCAGCTCAGTCATGACCCCACAGTCCTGGGATTGAGGTCCACGGCTCTCCCTCTGCTGGCTGCTCTCCCTACTTGTCTGCACTCTCTCTATATCAAATTAAAAAAAAAAAAGGAAAGAAAGAAAAAAATGAAGTAATCCAAATATCATGATATTAAAGCAAAGTTCAGGGAGTTTCCTGCTGTCCCTTGGAGGGGAATATTAGGAGCAGCTGCCCTGTTCCACTATTGTCCCCTTGTTGGAAGTGGGAACTGCCCACCTCTCTTCTGTTTTTTCTATTGATTCTGCAGGCTTTTCCATGGCTGTGGCTTAGCGTGTCTTCATTCCCAGTCTGTTCATGGCTAACAGTGTGCCAGGAAATGAGAGAGTAGGACTATGCAACTTCTTTCTGGATATCCTTCCTTCTGGATAATTAATTCTCTCACCCACACCCCACATCCCAGGCCCCTCATTCTCTTCCATCTCCCATCTCTCTGAATCTTCTTATCTTTCTCCTCATCCCAAAGCCACATCAACCCTGTGAGCACCCCTGGGTAGCTAAAACAGTGGGTCTTGTTATATCATATATAATGATATTCTCCCCAAATTCCTATGTTGAAGACCTAACCCCCAATACTTCAGAATGTGACCTTATTTGGTAATAAGGTCAATGCAGATGTAATTAGTGAAGATGAGGTCATACTGGAGTAAAAGGGGGCCCTAATCCAGTATGACTGGTGTCCATATAAAAAGGGGAAATTCAAATACAGAGCTAGTCATGAACACAGGGAGAAGGTCATGTGAACAGATGGTGGGAGAAGTGGCTACCTACAAATAAAGGAATAGGAGGAATATCTGTTCTTTAAGCCATCCAATTCATGGTACTTTGTTATGGCAACCTTAGCAAAAGAATACAGGACACTTCAAATCAACATTCTTTAAACATTTACTGATGTTTATTTTAGAGAAGGCAATGTCAGCTCCCATTGAAATGGGTCCCAGTTGTGTTTCCCCTATAATGCTCTAGACTTGTGACTTAGTTCTGGTTTAAAGGAGGAATGTTTTATTCCTCATAAAGATCAATACCTCCTGGAGTCAGCTCAGCTTCCCAGCTTCTAATTCAGCTCTTCCAATCCCAGAGGTCCTGCTTCAGGGTTTTGCCAACCCAAGAGCCTGTTGAACTCAGATTAATTTACAAAGTATCTGATTTTGGTCTGATAGAGAGGTGAATAGTGTTTTAATGTGTTTTATAGAATTATGGTTCTCATAATTCTACAAAAGAATTATTAATAGCTCAGTTTTTCTTTTTTCTTTTAGTTTTTTTTTAGTTTAGTTTTTTTTTTTTTTAATTTGATAGAGTGTGCGTACAAGTATGGGGAGCAGCCGGCAGAGGGAGAGCCGTGGGGCTCAATCCCAGGGCCGTGGGATCATGACCTGAGCTGAAGACAGACATTTAACCCACTGAGCCATTAATAGAATATCTCATAATTCTACCCATCAGTACCTGGGTATCGAAGTAATCTTTGGATAAAGGCACCAATGTTGGGTCCCAGGCCCTGAGTTTTGAGCCAGTGAATGTGGAGTAGGGCCAGGCTTTGGCGTTTATTTAAAAGCCCCCCATCCTTTCAAGGTCATAATGCATAGCCAGAATTGGCAACAGTTGGAGAATCAAATATGTAGCCCTTTTTCTTTTCTTACCTGGTCTAAATTAAAGAGTAAATCGAGGCATGGAGGAGACTATACTGTCCTTGTTTTATCTCATACTACATTTCCTTTGTTATTAAGACAAAAAGGAAGTGCAATGCTTAACCTATCTCAAAAGGCCTATGTGTCCCCCAGCCCCAACCAAAGAGAGAAATAATGACATTATTGTTGAACAGAGAGTGAGAAAAAAAGAAAAACATGTCAAAGGTAAGAAACAGGTACGGGTAGTGGGAAAGAGAAATAAGATGGTAGGACAGTGAGAAACATGAGGGGTAACAAGGAGTCAGCTAGGACGAAGACATGTCACCAGATAGTAATCCCAAGCTCTGGATGGATTCTCAACTTTTGATTCTACCATTGGGAGCATCATTCCTGCCAGAGTGGGAGAGGATTAGGCCATGAGGAGAACCAGTGGTTGGTTGGTGGGGATGGTCCTGGTGGCAGCATTTTTTGGTGTCCCTATCTGTCCCAACATTACCTTCTTAGAATCTAATTTTGGTCAAGAAAAGTAAACCACAGATACTGTGTGGTTCACATGTGGGTTGGGTGAGGAAGGGTGGGAAGAGGCATGATATATAACAGGATACAGTAGAGATAAGGCAGTTCTTACAGAGATCTGTGGTTAAAATGATAATCTTACTTTTTAGTTTTTAAGGTAAACTTTTAATCTGGGGGTAATTATAGATTGAAATGCAGTTGTAAGAAATAACACAGAGTGATTTTCTGTACCTTTTACCCAACTTCCCCAATGGTAATATTTGCAAACTTATAGATTATTAGCACAACCAGGATATTGACATTGATAGAGTCAAGATGTAGAACAGTTCCATCCACCACAAGGATTGCTCATATGGCTCTTTTTGTAACCACCCCCACTTTCCTCCTACATCTTCCTCTTCCTCAGTTCCTGACAACCACTAACCTATTTTCCCTTTCTTAATTTCATCATTCTAAGAATGTATTATATTATAAATGGAATCATGTATTTATACACATGAGAAAAGCCTTTTGAAATTGACTTTTTTTGCTCAGTATCGTTCTTGAGGGGTTCATTCAGGTTGTTGAATGTAATAATCAGTCATTCCTTTTTATTGTTGAGTATAATATCCCACAGTATGGAAGTAGTGTAGTTTAATTATTGACTGACTGAAGGACAGCTGTGTTGTTTCCTTTTTTCTTTTTCTTTTTTTTTTTTTTTTTTGGCAATTATGAGTAGAGCAGCTATCAACAATTACATACAGATTTTTGTGTGAGTTAAATCTTCATTTCCCTGGCATAAATGACCAGGAGTGCAATTGCTGAGTATGAGAGTTGCATGTTTATTTATTTTTTTTTTAAGATTTATTTATTTATTTATTTGAGAGAGAGACAGTGAGAGAGAACATGAGAGGCTAGAAGGTCAGAGGGAGAATCAGACTCCCCATGGAACCGGGAGCCCGATGTGGGACTCGATCCCGGGACTCTGGGATCATGACCTGAGCTGAAGGCAGCTGCTTAACCAACTGAGCCACCCAGGTGCCCGCATGTTTATTTTTTAAAGAAACTGTCAAACTGTTTTCTAAAGTAGTTGTATCATTTTGCATTCCTACCAGCAATGCACATATGATTTTGTTTATTCCACATTGTCTCTAATATTTGGTATTTTCGTTCTGCTTTTAGTTTAGCCATTTTGATGGGTGTTTAGTGATAATCACTGTGGTTTTAAAAATTTGCATTTTTCTTATGGCTGAGAGTCTTTTCATGGACTTACTTTCCATCTATATATCTGTCTTCTTTGGTGAAATGTCTTTTGTCCATGGATTGTTTGCTTTTTTACTGTTAAGTTTTGAGAATTCTGTATATATTCTAGATACAAGTCCTTTATCAGATATATGGCTTGCAAATATTTTTTCCCACTATGTAGCTTGTCTTTTCTTCCTCTTAGTAGAGATTTCATGGAGTAAAAGTTTTTAATATTGATGAAATTCAGTGTATCAATTTTTTTCTTTTCTGGATCCCAATTTTGGTGTCAAGTTTAAGAAATTTTCACCTACAATGAATCATGGAACACTACATCAAAAACTAATGATGTAGTATGGTGACTAACATAACATAATAAAAAAATTAAGATAAATAAAAAATTAACTAATTTTAAAAAATGAGAAATCTTTGCCTACCCCTGAATCTGGAAGATTTTTCTCCTTTCTTTTTCCTAGAAGTTTTATAGTTTCATGTTTACATTTAAGTCCATGATCCATTTTGAGTTAATATTTTTGTAAGGTGTGAGTTAAGCCATTGTTTGTTTTTTGCCTATGGATGTACAAACTCTTTGGTCAACATTTGTTGAAAAGGCAATCTTTGCTTCATTGAAAATTTTCTAATCTTTATCAAAAATCATTTAAGCATATTTATGTGGGTTTATATTTTGGTTTTCTGCTCTGTTCTGTTGATCTATGTATTTATCCCACCCCAAATGCTATACAATTTTGATTATTGTGACAACATACTAAATCTTAAAGTCAGGTAGACTGATTCTTCTCACTTTATTCTCCTTTTTTGAAGTTATTTTAGTTATTCTAGTGGTTTTCTTTCCCATATAAATTTAAAATATATTGCCTTTATCTATAAAAATCTCATTGCAATTTTGAAAGTGATTATAATTATATTTTTTGATCAAATTTTTTAGTTAACATATAATGTATTGTTTCAGGGTATAGGTCTGTGATTCATCAGTCTTACACAATTTCACAGCACTCACCATAGCACATACCCTCCCCAATGTCCATTACCCAGCCCCACTCCATCCATCCCATGCCCTCCACTCCAGCAACCCTCAGTTTGTCTCCTGAGATCAAGAGTCTCTTGTGGTTTGTCTTCCTCTCTGGTTACATCTTGTTTCATTTTTTTCCTCCCTTCACCTATGGTCCTCTGTCTTGTTTATCATATTCCTCATATCAGTGAGATCTTATGATAATTGTCTTTCTCTGATTGACTTATTTCACTTAGCATAATACCCTCTAGTTCCATCCACATCATTGCCAATGGCAAGATTTCATTTTTTGATGGCTGCAAAGTATTCATATATATACCACATCTTCTTTACCCATTCATCTGTTGATGGACATCTAAGCTCTTTCCATAGTTTGGCTATTGTGGACATTGCTGCTATAAACATTGGGGTACACGTGCCCCTTCAGATCACTACATTTGTATCTTTAGGGTAAATACCCAGTAGTGTGATTGCTGGGTCGTAGGGTAGCTTTATTTTCAACTTTTTGAGGAACCACCATACTATTCTCCAGACTGGCTGTACCAGCTTACATTCCCACCAACAGTACAAGAGGGTTCCCCTTTCTCTGCATCCTTGCCAACACCTGTCATTTCCTGACTGGTTAATTTTATCCATTCTGAATGGTGTGAGGTGGTATCTCACTGTGGTTTTGATTTGTATTTCCCTGATGCTGAGTGACGTTGAGCACTTTTTCATGTGTCTGTTGGCCATCTGGATGTCTTCTTTGCATTTCTTGATTGGATGATTTGTTCTTTGGGTGTTGAGTTTGATAAGTTCTTTATAGATTTTGGATACTAGCCCTTTATCAAATATATCATTTGCAAATATCTTCTCCCATTCTGTTGGTTGTCTTTTGGTTTTGTTGACTGTTTCCTTTGCTGTGCAGAAGCTTTTTATCTTGATGAAGTCCCAGTAGCTCATTTTTGTCCTTGCTTCCCATGCCTTTGGTGATATTTCTAGGAAGAAGCTGCTGAAGCTGAGGTTGAAGAGGTTGATGCCTGTGTTCTCCTCAAGGATTTTTATGGATTCCTGTCTCACATTAAGGTCTTTCATCCATTTGAGTCTATATTTGTGTGTGTAAGGAAATGGTCCAGTTTCATTCTTCTGTATGTGACTGCCCAATTTTCCCAACACCATTTATTGAAAAAACTGTCTTTTTTCCATTAGCCATTCTTTCCTGCTTTGTTGAAGATTAGTTGACCATAGAGTTGAGGGTCCATTTGTGGGCTCTCTATTCTGTTCCACTGATTTATGTGTCTGTTTTTGTGTCAGCACTATTCTGTCTTGATGATGACAGCTTTGTAATACAGCCTGAAGTCTGGAATTGTGATGATGCCAACTTTTCTTTTTCAACATTCGTCTGGTAATTTGAGGTCTTTTCTGGTTCCATACAAATTTTAGGATTATTTGTTCCATTTCTTTGAAAAAAATTGATGGTATTTTGATAAGGATTTCATTAAATGTGTAGATTGCTCTAAGTAGCATAGACATTTTCACAATATTTGTTCTTCTAATCCATGAGCATGGAATGTTTTTCCATTTTTTCATGTCTTCCTCAATTTCTTTCATGAATATTCTGTAGTTTCCTGAGTACAGATTCTTTGCCTCTTTGGTAAGATTTATTCCTAGGTATTTTATGGTTTGGGGTACAATCATAAATAGGATTGATTCCTTAATTTTGCTTTCTTCTGTCTTGTTATTAGTGTATAGAAATGCAACTGAGGGGCGTCTGGGTGGCTCAGTAGGTTAAAGCCTCTACCTTCGGCTCAGGTCATAATCCCAGGGTCCTGGGATGGAGCCCCGAATTGGGCTCTCTGCTCAGCAGGGAGCCTGCTTCCTCCTCTCTCTCTGTCTGCCTCTCTGCCTACTTGTGATCTCTGTCTGTCAAATAAATAAATTTTTTTAAATCTTAAAAAAAAAAAAGAAATGCAGCTGATTTCTGTGCATTAATTTTATACCCTGACACTTTATTGAATTCCTGTATGAGTTCTAACAGTTTTGGAGTGGAGTCTTTTGGGTTTTCCACATAAAGTATCATATCATCTGCAAAGAGTGAGAGTTTGACTTCTTTCTTGCTGATTCAGATGCCTTTTTTTTTCTTTTTGTTGTCTGATTGTTGAGGCTAGGACTTCTAGTACTATGTTGAATAGCAATGGTGATAATAGACAGCCCTGCCGTATTCCTGACCTTAGGGGAAAAGCTCTCAGTTTTTCCCCATTGAGAATGATATTCGCTGTGGGTTTTTCATAGATGGCTTTGATGATATTGAGGTATGTACCCTCTATCCCTATACTTTGAAGAGTTTTGATCAAGAAAGGATGCTGTAGGGGCGCCTGGGTGGCTCAGTGGGTTAAAGGCCCTGCCTTTAGCTCAGGTCATGATCCCAGGGTCCTGGGATCGAGCCCCACATCGGGCTCTCTGCTCCACGGGGAGCCTGCTTCCTCCTCTCTCTGCCTGTCTCTCTGCCTGCTTGTGATCTCTGCCAAATAAATAAATCTTAAAAAAAAAAAAAAAGAAAGAAAGGATGCTGTACTTTGTCAAATGCTTTTTCAGCATCTGTTGAGAGTATCATATGGTTCTTGTTCTTTATTTTATTAATGTATTGTATCACACTGATTCGCAGATGTTGAACCAACCTTGCAGCCCAGGAATAAATCCCACTTGGTCCTGGTGAATAATCTTCTTAATGTACTGTTGGATCCTATCAGCTAGTATTTTGGTGAGAATTTTTGCATCCATGTTCATCAGGGATATTGGTTTGTAATTCTCCTTTTAATGGGGTTTTTGTCTGGTTTGGGGATCAAGGTAATGCTGGCCTCATAAAATGAGTTTGGAATTTTCCTTCCATATCTATTTTTTGGAAGAGTTTCAGGAGAATAGGTATTTATTCTTCTTTAAATGTTTGGTAGAATTCCCTCTGGGAAGGCATCTGGCCCTGGGCTCTTGTTTTTTGGGAGATTTTTGATTACTGCTTCAATTTCCTTACTGGTTATGGGTCTATTCAGGTTTTCTGTTTCTTCCTGGTTCCGTTTTAGTAGTTTATACATCTCTAGGAATACATCCATTTCTTCCAGATTGTCAAATTTGCTGACATATAGTTGCTCATAATATGTTCTTATAATTGTTTGTATTTCTTTGGTGTTGGTTGTGATCTATCCTCTTTCATGATTTTGTTATTTTGGGTCCTTTCTCTTTTCTTTTTGATAAATCTGGCCAGGGGTTTATCAATCTTATTAATACTTTCAAAGAGGGATACCTGGGTGGCTCAGTGGGTTAAACCTCTGCCTTTAGCTCAGGTCATGATCTCAGGGTCCTGGCATCAAGCCTGGCATTGGACTCTCTGCTCAGCAGGGAGCCTGCTTCCCCCTCTCTCTCTGCCTGCCTCTCTGCCTACTTGTGATCTCTCTCTCTCTCTCTCTCTGTCAAATAAATTAAATAAAATCTTTAAGAATAAAAAAAAAACTTTCAAAGAACCAGCTCCTAGTTTCGTTGATCTGATCTACTATTCTTTTGGTTTCTATTTTATTGATTTCTGCTCTTATCTTTATTATTTCTCTTCTCCTGTTGGGTTTAGGCTTTATTTGCTGTTCTTTCTCCAGCTCCTTTAGGTTTAGAGTTAGGTTGTGTATTTGAGACCTTTCTTGTTTCTTGAGAAAGGCTTGTGTTGTTATATACTTTCCTCTCAGGACAGCGTTTGCTGCATTCCAAAGATTTTGAATAGCTGTGTTCTCATTTTCAGTTGTTTTCATGAATTTTTAAAATTCTTCTTTAATTTCCTGGTTGACCCACTCATTCTTTAGTAGGATGCTCTTTAACCTCCATGTATTTGAGTTCTTTCCAACTTCCCTCTTGTGACTGGTTCTAGTTTTGAAGCACTGTGGTCTGAAAATATGCAGGGGATCATCCCAATCTTTTGGTACCAGTTGAGACCTGATGTGATCTATTCTGGAGAATGTTCCATGTACACTAGAGAAGAATGTGTATTGTGTTGCTTTGGGATGGAATGTTCTGAATATATCTATGATGTCCATCTGGTCTGGCATGTCATTTAAGGCCTTTTTAAAAAACTTTTATTTTGGAGTGCCTGGGTGGCTCAGTGGGTTAAAGCCTCTGCCTTCGGCTCAGGTCATGATCTCAGGGTCCTGGGATCAAGCCTCACATCAGGCTCCCTGCTCAGTGGGGAGCCTGCTTCCTCCAATCTCTCTCTGCCTGCCTCTCTGCCTACTTGTGATCTCTCTCTCTGTCAAATAAATGAATAAAATCTTTTTAAAAAAACTTTTATTTTATTTTTTCAGTGTTCCAAGATTCATTGCTTATGCACCACACCCAGTGCTCCATGCAATGTATGCCCTCCTTAATACCCTCCTTAATACAAGGCTCACCCATCCCTCCACCCCCTCCCTTCCAAAACCCTCAGCTTGTTTCTCAGAGTCTACAGTCTCTCATGCTTCATCTCCCTCTCTGATTTCCCCCAATTCACTTTTCCTTTCCTTCTCCTAATGTCCTCCATGTTATTCCTTATTCTCCACAAGTAAATGCAACCATATGATAATTGACTTTCTCTCCTTGACTTATTTCACTCAGCATAATCTCCTCCAGCCCTATCTATGTTGCTACAAACGTTGGGTATTCATCCTTTCTGATGGAGGTGTAATATTCCATTGTATATATGGACCATATCTTCTTTATCCATTTGTCTGTTGAAGGGCATCTTGGCTCTTTCCAGTTTGGCAATTATGACCATTGCTGCTATGAACATTGGGGTACATATGGCCCTTCTTTTCACTACATTTGTATCTTTGGGGTAAATACCCAGTAGTGCAATTGCAGGGTCATAGGAAAGCTCTACTTTTAATTTCTTAAGGAATCTCCACATTGTTTTCTAAAGTGGCTACACCAACTTGCATTCCTACCAACAGTGTAAGAGGGTTCCCCTTTCTCCACATCCTCATTTAAAGCTTTTATTTCCTTGTTGATCTTTTGCTTAGATCATCTGTTCATTTCAGTGAGGGCAGTGTTAAAGTCCCCTACTATTATTGTTTTGTTGTTGATGTGTTTCTTTGATTTTATTATTAATTGGTTTATGTAACTAGCTGCTTCCATGTTATGGGCATAGATAATTTAAAATTGTTAGATCTTCTTGTTGGACAGACCCTTTAAGTATGATATAGTGTCCTTCCTCATCTCTTATTATAGTCTTAGTCTTTGGCTTAAAATCTAACTTGCCTGATAGAAGGATTGCCACCCCAGCTTTCTTTTGATGTCCATTAACATAGTAAATTGTTTTCCACTTCCTCACTTTCAACCTGGAGGTGTCTTTGGGTCTAAAATGAGTTTCTTGCCAACAGTATATTGATGGGTCTTTTTTTTTTTTTTATCCAATCTGATACCCTGTGTCTTTTGATTGGGGAATTTAGCCCATTTACATTCATGGTAACTATTGAAAGACATTAATTTAGTGCCATTGTATTGCCTCTAGGGTAACTGTTACTGTAATATTATCTCTGTTCCTTTCTGGTCTATGTTACTTTTAGGCTCTCTCTTTGCTTAGAGGACCCCTTTCAATATTTCCTGTAGGGCTGGTTTGATGTTTCCAAATTCTTTTAGTTTTTGTTTGTCCTGGAAGCTTTTTATCTTTCCTTCTATTTTCAATGACCACCTAGCTGGCTTTAGTATTCTTGGCTGCATAATTTTTCTCATTTAGTCCTCTGAATATATCATGCCAGTCCTTTCTGGCCTACCAGGTCTCTGTGGGTGGGTGTGTTGCCAATGTAATATTCCTACTGTTGTAGGTTAGAGATCTCTTGTCCTGAGCTGCTTTCAGGATTTTCTCTTTGTCTCTGAGAATTATAAGTTTTACTATTAAATGATGGGTGTTAAACTATTTTTATTGATTTTGAGGGGAATTCTCTGTGCCTCCTGGATTTTGATGCCTGTTTCCTTCCCCAAATTAGGGAAGTTCTCCACTATAATTTGCTCCAGTTTATCTTCTTCCCTCCCTTCTACATCTTCTGGGATCCCAATTATTCTAGTATTGTTTTGCTTTATGGTATCACTTATCTCTTGAATTCTCCCCTTGTGATCCAGCAGTTGTTTATCTCTCTTTTTCTCGGCTTCTTTAGTCTCCATCATTTGGTCTTCTATATCACCAACTCTCTCTTCTGCCTCCTTTATCCTAGTAATAAGAGCCTCCATTTTTTATTGTACCTCATTAATAGCTTTTTTGATTTCAACTTGGTTAGATTTAGTTCTTTTATTTCTCCAGAAAGGGATTCTCTAGTATCTTCAATGTTTTTTTCAAGCCCAGCTAGCATCTTTATAATCATCATTCTGAACTCTAGTTCTGACATCTTACTAATGTCTGTATTGATTAGGTCCCTAGCAGTTGGTTCTGCCTCTTTTTCTTTTTAATTTTTTTTTTTTTTTGAGGTGAGTTTTCTGCCTTGTCATTTTGCCAAGAGAAGAATAGATGGATGAGAGAACAAAATGCTAAAAGGGTAACAACAACCTCAGAAAATGCATACTAAACAAATCAGAAGTGACCCAAAACTGGGAGGAAAAGAAAGGGAAAAATATACATATGATCAGGCTGATGAATAGAACTGTGCCACACACTTTATTTTGGGTGTATTTTGGTCTGTTAGGAGAAACTGCCTCCCCAAATTTTAAAGTAATAAAAACTTATATATATACAAAAATAAGGGTAAATATAATGAAAGGATGGAATAGGACTGTAAAGATGAAAATTTTAAAAGACTTTAAAAAAGGAATTGATAAGATAAGAAGTTGGTTGAAAAAGGAAAAAAAAAATTTTTAAAAAAGGAGAGAATGTGATCAGGCTGGAACACTAGAACAAAGGCATACACTAGATTTATAGTATATTTTGGTGTGTAGAAAAAACTGTATCCCAAAATTTTAAAGAAAGAAAAACATATATATGTGTATACACACACACACACACACACACACACACACAATAAGTTAAATACAATGGGATAGAAAGGGATAGAAAAAGACTATAAAAATGAAAACTAAAAAAGATTTTTAAAAAGATATTGATAAAATGTCAGTTAAAATAAGAAAGAGGAAAGATTTTTAAAAACAGAAAAAGGAAAATATAAAGAAAATTTAGAATTTAACTTTGAAAGACTAAAGAATCATGGGGGGAAAAAAGCCGTGAATTCTATGTGTTGCATTTCCCTAGCTCTGGAGTCCCATGGTTCTCAATTATCAGTAAACTTGGTCTTGGCTGGATGATCTTGCTGATCTTCTGGGGGAAGGACCTGTTGTAGTGATTCTCAAATGTTTTTGCCTGAGGTGGAACTGCACTGCCCTTGGCAGGCGCCAGGCTAAGTAACCTGCTCAGGTTTGCTCTCAGTAGCTTTTGTTCCCTGAAAGCTTTCCATACAGCTTTGGAGGACAAGAATGAAAATGGCAGCCTCCCAATCTCTAGTACTGGAGAAGCCGAGAGGTCACGGCCCCTGCACTTCAGTGATCCCTCGAGAGAAAAGCAGTCAGTTACTCCTGTCCCTGGGTTCCTGTCTGTGCTCCGTGCTTATCTGGCCTGTGACTGAGCATTTCTATCTCTGGCACATGGCCCCATTTGGAGTCTCCTGCAGCATGGTCCCAGGCCACTCCTCCCAGGGGAGGAAGGGGCGGGGGTCTCCTGGGATCTGTTACTTGTGGGGTCCCTGCTCGAAAGGTAGTGGTTTTACTGTGCCTCAGATCATGGTTTGTGGCAACCCTGAGCTGAGAGCCCACTCCTCAGCTCCGTCCCTGCAGCTGGCTTCCCTGCTCTGATACCTGACAGCTCTGCCCCACTCAGGCAGTGCTGGTGTTTCTGTGATCCCGGGGATCCTGAGACCACACTGACCCAGAGAGGATTTCACTCCCTTCTTAGCCACTAGAGTGATGTCCCTCAGTGGAGCAGACTTATAAAAGTTCTGATTTTGTGCTCCAGGGCTCTATCACTTGCCAGGAGCTGGCTGACAGAGGCTCCCTATCCCCTGGCAGTCTATTTTCCAAAATATCACCTCAGATTCACTTCTCTGCACATCCTGCCTTCAATAAAGTGGTCACTTTTCTCTTCATAGAATTGCTGCTATTCTTTTCTTTGATCTTCTGTTGAGTTTGAAGGTGTTCAGAATGTTTTGATAACTATGTACCTGAATTCCTGGGACCAGACGAAATTTAGGTCTCCTACTCCTCTGCCATCTTGCTCCTGCCCCTTGATAAGGATTTTATTAAACCTCAATATCAATTTGGGAGAACTGACATCTCTGTTAGAGTGAGCCTTCCAATCTGTAAACTTCCTATGTCTCTTCCTTTATTTAGATCTCCCTTGATTTCTTTCACCAACATTCTGTAGCTTTCAGCATCCAAGTCTTGCATATATTTTCTTAGATTTATACCTAAGCATTTTTTTTAAACAATTATACAGGGCGCCTGGGTGGCTCAGTGGGTTAAAGCCTCTGCCCTAAGCTTGGGTCATGATCTCAGGGTTCTGGGGTCGAGTCCCGCATCAGGCTCTCTGCTCGGCGGGGAGCCTGCTTCCCCACCCTCCCTCTCTCTGCTTGCCTCTCTGCCTATTTGTGATCTCTGTCCGTCAAATAAGTAAATAAAATCTTAAAAAAAAAAAGACTTATTTAAAAAAAAAACAATTATACAGGTTGGTGCCTATGTGTATATTGCTAGTATATGAACATATAATTGATTTGTATGTTTATCTTGAAACCTATCACTTCATCAAATTCACTTATTAGTTATAGGAGTTTAGTTAGTTAGTTAGTTTGTTGTAGTCCTTGGGATTTTCTGCATATGTCATCCGCAAATAAGGAGGATTTATTTCTTCTTTGTTGTGTATGCATCTCATTTCCTTTTCTTAATGCACAAAATAGAAATTTCAGCATTGTGTTGAATAAGATTGGTGAAAGTAGGTATCTTTGCCTGCTTCCTAATCTTAGGGGAAAAGCAGTCTCACTAATAAGTGTAACGTTAGTTCTAAGTTGTTTTTTTTTTAAGATTTTATTTATTTATTTGACAGAGAGAGATCACAAGTGGGCAGAGAGGCAGGCAGAGAGAGAGAGGAGGAAGCAGGCTCCCCACTGAGCAGAGAGCCCGATGTGGGGCTCGATCCCGGGACCCTGGGATCATGACCTGAGCCGAAAGCAGAGGCTTTAACCCACTGAGCCACCCAGGCGCCCCTAGTTCTAAGTTTTTTGTAGATGCTTCTTACAGGTTGAGGAATTTCTCCTCTACTCCTATTTTTCTGAGGGTTTTTTCTTAATATCACAAATCACAAATGAGTTTTAGATTTATCAAGTGATTTTTCTGTATCATTTAATATGCTGGATTTTATTGATTGGTATTCATATATTGAACCAGGTTGCATCCCTGGAAGAAGACCCACTTAGTCATGGTGTAAGTTATCTGTATATTGCTAAATTCTGTTTATTAATATTTTTAAAAGGTTTTTGCATCTTTAATCATGAGGGATAACAGTCTCCAACTCCACTTCTGGGGGTGTCTTTCTTTCTAGGATAGAGGTGGGCCATGAGGAGCATCAATGGTTAGTTAGTGATTA